>LPNX010422368.1:0-32951 GCA_001517045.1 Pseudotsuga menziesii | reverse complement strand
TCTGTGCACCATTTGGTATCTTGTTGGGTCACATTGTTTGCAGACAAGGCTTGATGGTAGACCCCACCAAGATCGCTATCATTGTAAACCTTCCAGCACCTAATTTAGTCAAGCAACTGAGGACAGTACTTGGTCACACTGGGTACTACCGAAAGTTCATCAAGGGCTATGCAAATATTACGGCACCGATGGAGAAATTGCTCAAGAAGGATGTAAAATTCCTATGGAACGAGGAATGCCAGCAGAGTCTAGACATACTTAAGGAGAAGATGGTTACAGCACCCATCCTAGTATTTCTGGACTGGACTAAGCCTTTCCATGTACATGTGGATGCATCCGGCATCGCATTAGGAGTCGTCTTGACCCAGCCAGGAGAAGGAGATCTTGACCATCCTATCGCTTACTCCAGCAGAAAGCTATCAACAGCGGAAAAGAACTACACCACAACAGAAATGGAGGGCTTAGCTATGGTATATGCACTGCAAAAGTTCAGGCACTATCTATTGGGTGCCTCGTTTAAAATGTTTACTGATCATTCCGCATTGAAGTACCTAGTCAATAAACCAGTGTTAGGGGGGAGAATCTGCAGATGGTTACTCCTCTTCCAGGAGTATGATTTTGAAATCATTGTGAAACCAAGAAGACTGAATGCAGGACCGGATCATCTGTCGTGGTTAAACTCAGGAGAAGAGCCAAGTAACCTAGAAGACAATCTGCCAAATGCGCCGTTGTTTTCCATACAGATTGCAGATGAGTACTATGCTGACATTATTCAATTCCTCACCACAGGAGTAGCACCTGATGACTTTACTAAGCAGCAAAAGAAGCAGTTGGTTGTTAAGGCAGTAGATTTCACCCTCATTGCAGGATGCCTATACAAGTTAGGCCCGGATGAATTTCTGCGCAGATGCGTGATGCCACACGAGAAAGACACTATTATCAAAGAGGCTCATTCAGGAACCGCAGGAGGACATTTCGCAAGAAAACCGACTGCGCATAAAATCTTAGACGCAGGCTTGTGGTGGCCTACACTGCACAAAGACACGAAGGACTTCTGCAGATGCTGCGATATCTGCCAAAGGGTAGGAAAACCCTCGCGACGCGATGAAATGCCACTGCGACCGCAGGTCACGCTGCGCGCATTCGACAAATGGGCTATCGATTTTGTGGGTCCAATCAACCCACCCGGGAAGCGCACTGGTGCGAGATACATTATCACTGGAACAGAATACCTCACCAGATGGGCAGAGGCCAAGGCAGTAAGAAATTGTGATGCTGCTACAGCTGCACAGTTCCTTTTTGAAAACATCATCAGCAGGTTTGGATGCCCAGTAATTATGATGAGTGACCAAGGTACACATTTCTTGAACAGTACTATTGAGGCATTAACAGAAGAATTCCAGATCCAGCATCATAAGAGCACTCCCTACCACCCACAGGCTAATGGTACAGTGGAGGCCTTCAATAAGATTTTAGAAAATGCTCTCACTAAGATCTGTAATAACCAGAGGAATGATTGGGACCTTAGAGTTAACGCTGTCTTATGGGCATACAGAACCACATGCAAGAAACTTACGGGACACACACCTTTTAGCTTAGTATATGGACAGGAGGTTGTTATGCCTATGGAGTATATTCTTCCTAGCTTAAGAATCGCTCAGATTACCGAGATGACTGATATAGACACAGTCGAAGCAAGGCTAGCACAGCTGCTCGCCTTAGAAGAAGACAGGTTCATTGCCGGATTCCATCAGAAAGTGCAGAAGGCCCGAGAAAAAGCTTGGCATGACAGGCACATTAAGAATAAGACTTTCTAGATTGGAGACCTGGTGCTCCTCTATGACAGCAAATTCATCAAGTTCCCATGGAAGTTTAAGACGCATTGGCTGGGGCCATATCAGATACAACAAGTCACAAAAGGAGGTGTTGTTCAGCTCATCCAGCTGAACGGGGAGCTTTTGCCCACATGGATCAATGGCAGTAGGCTGAAGCTCTATAGTGATAGCCACCTCACCTCTTAGCCCTAGCTTAAACCAGTCGGCGGTGCAGATGTCCAGTGTAGTTGAAAGGAGGCATCGCACCGAGGAATGAGTCTACACCTAAAAAAAAAAAGGATTGTTTACACTGTTTGTTTGCGCAGGTGATGCGGAGTTGCATCGCAGCAGTAGGACGTTTCCGCCTGCCACATACCCAGTTTGCAACCGACAGTGGGCTAGTCAAGTCACTATCTGACAGGTAGTTAATGAAGAAATGACCGGTATCCCCTACCATAGATTTGGCAGTAGTATATTAAATTTTCCCAGATTTGCTAAAATCTCTGACGAGACCGGCACCCGTACACCTGCTTGGAGGAAAATTCGATCAAATTTTAGCATTTATTGACGATTGTAGGGTGGGTATGGTCTTATCCATGCCATTAATATGACCGGCGCACCCAATCTAGATGACCGTTATGACCGGGATTGTCGTATTTGGCACAAAAGCAGAAAGTATTCAATCGGGACAGTTACGCCTGTAGAAAAAACCGAGCGCTGGAGAGTAAGTGTTAAGCATTCCCTATGTCGAGCTAAGTTGTTACAGAGTGCTGTGATTCTTAGAAATTGCAACCATTGCACGTCCACCATTTTATGCTAAGTGGGTCCTATCTGAGGACGAGCCGCTGGAAAACATATTGAGAAGATTTCAGCGTTACGGCCTTGCAAGAGCTATGGCGTCGCCATCTACAACTACCCGCCGAGCTCATCCCGAACCAGAGAACAGCCGAAGACGAGAATCCATTCCCAGCTCATGGAGGAATCCAGGTCCGAGAGGGAAGATGAAGTCCGTAGTTCAATGGACTACCTCATACCACGAATTGAAGGTGCTCCAGATATCAAACTTTCCAAGAGCGGTAAGCTTCCTGTGCCTATACCACCAATAGATTCTCGAGTAAAGGAAAATGGCGATTTAGTAGGATATGCCGCTGTTGTCAAATTTATTGATTACAACCTGGCGGACGATAAGACATACCCTCACTTCAAGCCAGCTTCGTATCTTCTGCTCGAGAAGAATCCAAGAACAGGCAGAGACGAATTCGTCCCCCAGCCGCATGTCCAGATCCTTGAGCAGTCAGGTCTGCTCAACGTGTTGAGACTACCCCATTTTGGGCGTAGCACAGAGGTTAATGCTGTGGTGCGTGTCCTCCTCTCGTGTGTACATGGAGGCTATCTCTGGCTCGGTCACAAAATCGATCTCAATGTCGACTTGATACACCGTATTACTGGCCTGTCTAAACTGGTAAATACCCCGAAATACAGGTATCAGGAAAGACCAAGGATTCCAAGCTGCCAACAGCGCTCGTTAAAAAGTATCAGTTACAGTGAGGAGGCAGGGCTTATGATGTCATGAGTTTACAGAATGAGACACTCAGATTTACAGTCGGTCTGCTTGCAGGCAGACTGCTTACCAAGGTCCGACCAAAGGAAGTTACAGAATCGGTGATCCATCTGGCCATACAAGTTACCGAAGGCGAGCAGTTCAATTGGTCGTTATTTTTATTAAACATGTTTCAGGAAGATTGTTTGGCAGCCCAAGATCAAGCCAGCCACCCTTTCCACTTCTCGTGGCTGCTCATACTGTGTGCATTCGTTGCATGGAAGGAACCGCCCAACAGCCAGTTTCTGCAGATCCTAGGAGGAACACCCAGGGGTGTGCGCTATGCTAGTTTATGGGACACCAGCAGTCCAGCAAGGAAGCAGGTTAACGTAGTAGTATTTTATGAATATTATTTGATGTTGCAGAACCTTATCCAGCAATCACCAAGGATCAGCACAGAGAATGTGGATGCATATGATAACCGGCTTAATTTTATGGCGGACAGCCATAGAATATACCTAAGGCCTAAAAGGACTAAAAGGGACGACTGGGCTCCCAGCTGGTTCAAAATGACAATGCAGGATGTCGAGAATGTCCTCAAGGGTTTTGATGACCAATGGTGAAATGAATACGAAGATACCACGCCATTACCAATGGAGACCGACCAGACAGGCCCACCAGAAAAAGGCAAAGACCCACTAGACACCGAGGCACACCAAACAACAAAAGTACCGCTACAAGGCCAGAAGAAAAGAGATGTGCCAGAAGAATCAGCAACAACGCCCTCTACAAAGGATGGAAGCCAGGATACCACAACGACGCAGGGGAGGAAGAAACAGAAAACTTCAAAACCAACTCTGAAGACGGCACTAACAGAAGATGATTATGAACTCATCGCAACAAGGACATGTGATACACTCAAGGATTCATTTGATGAGGTGAAGCAATCACAGGAAAAGATTAAGAGCGCCGAAGAAAAGCAGCTCATAGACATACGAACAATTACAAAGAAGGCTACCACGACGCATGCTCCACCAGTAAAGGTACCCACTGGAGAAGCTTCAGCATCGGCGGTACCCCGCGAGGAAAGCTTAGCAAAAGATCGCCTCAACATTGTGTTGATCCCACCAGGCAGTATCAGACTCTCGGCGACAACGACGGACCCACCAGTCCAGTTTAAGCAACCCCTTGAGGTTAACCTCGCAGAGGTTCACATTGACCAGTTGCACAGAATCCAACAGCAGCTAAGCGCAGAGCTCAGGAGTAGGGAGCTTGCGACTTACCAGCAGAATGCACAGCTAAAGCAAAAGAACGCAGCACTCGCTACCAGCTATCAGAATAAGGTAGACGAGTTAAGCACATATCATAACAAGGATCAGGAACTCTCCCAGGTACTACAGAATATTGCAATAGAACTCCCTAACTACAACATAGAGTTCGCACTGCCTACCCCGGAGAAGCTACAAAGAGTCGCAGCAAGAGCAAAGGTTCTCGAGCAAACTGTAGCTAAGATGGATGAGAAAGTATCTAGGATAAAGGCCGACCACGACATGCAGATCGCCGAGCTTGAGGCATGTCTACAAGACACCTCCCTCGCAGATCAAAAAGCTCGGGTGGAAGCATTTCGACTCACCTCTGCGCAGATACAATCATGCATTGACGAAGCCCGGGTACTACTAACAAATGCGATGAACACATGGGCTGAGCTAGATGAGCCACCACAGAAGGTCGAGATCCAGCAGAGTATACAGCAAGTAGAGAACACGGCAGTGGCCATGAAAGAATAAATCAAGAGCCTAACAGCTCTTCAGAAGATGAGGAAGACGAAGGAGATAAACCAATTACAACAAGAGGTGCAGTAGTTAAGAACAAAGAAGCTGCACATCACTGACCTGCTTCAACCTTTTCAGGAGCAAATCACAGAATTAGTTGACGTGGTTGAGCAGAAGGTGAAGGAATTCACGACCACCAGAGAGATAATTCAAGGAACAGAGGACTCCAAGATTGATCAAGCACTGCTTGATTCGGCAAAACAGTGTGCTGAGGAGATGAAGAATGAAGTCACAGGACTTCAAGGCAGGTTACAGCGTACTTCGCAGGAGGCGAAGGATAAGTTGCAGCAGGAGAAGCCTGTTGCAGGTGGCTCGAGGATGAGCCACAAGTAAGTGTTAGGGGACTGTTGGAGCAGGGTCCCGCAGCTACAGAAGAAGCTGCTAGTTTTGGCGGAAAGAGATAAGTTTTGGCGAAAAGAAGACAGGGCAGAGCTACGACGCCGTAGCACGTTTCCAGCTGGAGAGCAGAGCCGGAAACCATGACTTTTGGGATACAAAAGTCAAGAAGGCAACGGTACCCGAGCGGCCGAGAGAAGAAAGCTCAACCACTGCATTGAAGGCAGCGGCGGAAGATAGGAGGGCTCAGCGACCCTCATAAAGAAGAAGGAGCAACGAGGCTCAAGCATTGAAGGTGAAGGACAGAAAGAGAAGCGGTGCATAGTACCCATGATCAATGCCGGGAAGCATGGAAGACTGCAGAGAGCTGTGGTGTGACGGGAAGCGGCTACCTCAAGGACAGAGAGGACCGACTGTCACTAATTAGGGTTTGGGTTACTGTTGGGACAGGCCCACAGTGTTGTAATGGCGAGACCTTCGGGCCACCTATAAAAGCTTGTATTTTGTATTGTAATGGGTTGGTTGGTGGATTGATTGGTAGGTTAGTGAGTTAGTTTTTCAGTTGATTATTTTTGTAGACTCAGGAATCAGTCAGACAGACTGCGTTGTAACGATCCAGACACCTAGCTTGTCTGTGAGTCATTTGAGTCTGTATGTAACCATCCACAGAGAGAACGAGAGGGAAAGATATATTGAAAGAAAGGCAATATAGAGATAGAAATAGACTAGAGATCTAGAAGAGATCTCGCACTGCGTATGCGGTGCAACAGACTGTGCTAACTTCCCTCAAGATATATATTAGAAGCACAGTTTGGTGGACGTAGCTCCCAGCCTGGGGGTGAACCATGTTAAATCTGCGTGTTATGTGTTGCATGAATGTCTTTGTACTTGCTTATCTTTACTGGTTATTATGCATGTAATGTTAAGTTGCAGTAAGTGAATATATGTATTGTTCAGCTCATGATAATACAAGAAGATAGAGATAAGTTGAAGTATTTTAGTAAGCTGCTTAAAAGACTCCTTTACGTCTGTTTCTAATGACCATTTAATCACAATATAACTTCTGGGAATTAGAGTTTCGCACATCGGCACAGTCAACGCTAAGAGCGCAAAGTCTTAGTGGTAAGATATCGCAGAGAGGCGATATTGCACCAGCAGAGGAGCTGCGGTGCGCGATACTGCGAGCTGAGGGCTTAGCGTTGAGGAGAGGTTGGGTGTTCTGCGGTGCGCAGAGATGCGATAAGGTCAGAAATATTGTGAGTAAGTGGAAGTTGTGCGACGCGAGAGGAAATCGTGCGACTTGCGCAGGGTTAAGCATCACACGGGTAAAAGCGCTGCGAGTAGAAGGGGATGTGCGATGCGCAGAGCTAGTTGATCTAGTGGCGCGCAGGAGTAAGAAAGAAGAAGTAGGATGCACAGAACCTGGTCCAAGACACTTGAGTTTTGGCCAACCCATTAGATTCACTTCGGGTGAGACTTCAGATCGCTTCGCGGTCTATCGCTGAAAGGGCCAGTGAGTTTGGGGTGTTGTTGATTAATTATAGTAAACCCGGGTCTGCCCATGCAATAAACAACATATCCTAACTTAATCGAGAAAATACATATTGACTACTAACATCTATGAAGGTGTACACATCCTGCTCCTCCAAATTTGAACTTGTCATCTCTTTGGAGAAAATACATGTTCTTAACCTAGGTCTACTTAAGCTATATTTGAAATATATAAATGCTAAATATCTAAATGGTGGTTCATCCTTTGTTAGAGGGCTACATCCACTTGGAAATATGCCAACACCTTCTATTCTGAAGAATCGAAAAAACACATATTGACTACTAACATCTATGAAGGTGTGCGTATCCTACCCCTCCAAATTTGAACTTGTCATCTCTTTGGAGAAAATACATGTTCTTAACCATATAAATGCTAAATATCTAAATGGTGGTTCATCGTTTGTTAGAGGGCTATGCCAATACCTTCTATTCCAAAGAATTGAGAAAATACATATTGACTACTAACATCTATGAAGGTGTACATATCCTACTCCTCCAAATTTGAACTTGTCATCTCTTTGGAGAAAATACATGTTCTTAACCATATAAATGCTAAATATCTAAATGGTGGAGGGCTACATCCATTGGGAAATATCTAAATGGTGGTTCGATCGTTTGTTAGAGAGCTATGCCAACATCTTCTATTTCGAAGAATCAAAAAAATATGCCAACACATCATGTCACTTACAAGATTTGAACATGGGTGGAGAGGGTAACAATCATTCTTCCCAACCACCCAAATTATATTAGACATATAAATGCTAAATATAATATTAGCATTTTGTGTATAATGAATTTCATAGATAACAATTATTCCTCCCAACCACCCAAACTATATTAAACATATAAATACTAAATATAATATTAACATTTTGTGTACTATGAGTTTAATGTGATGGACGATATTTTTTTTTTCAAGAAGAAAAAATCTGTCCTTGTTATTCCATAATGAATCAAAGGGCATTAGTACATTCGTTCACAATATCGGTGCACTTGCACATGGCTACCCACCGGAGTTCCCAGCCAGGGGGAAAGGCACAACATAATCGGAATAACCCATCAGAAAACTGTCTCATCATTAAATGGAGACTGCCCACTCATTCACATCAAGCGAGAGCCAATGAGACTCTGAGCAGCGTTCTAAAGAGAGCACTCTGTCCATCATAAAAACAACTGCGAGGAAGGGAAAATAACCCTTCAGCAAACTCAAAAAGCATCAGAGAATCAAGAACATCACAATGAGAGGTAAAACCTCTATGCAAGCTCAATAGAGCTGAAAATAATCTTGCAGGACCAGAAGATTTTCAATATATTCCATCATACAGCCTTCTCCTTGAGAAAAAGAGAGTGCCTTTTTAGAAAGGCGGTCAGCTGTCTTGTTGTGCTCTTGATAGATGTGAGTGAAAGACAGTTCCCGGAAGCTAGTAGCTAGCTTTTTAGTCTCCCTACACCAATGAGCAAGTTCAGGTGGGGAGAGAGCAGTCGATCCCTTATCCCAGTTGATGATTACTTGTGAATCACCATACACCTGATCTATGGGGATCCCCATCATATGGGAAGTGTGTAGGAGCGCCCATAAACTAAGCAGCTCCGCTTTGGTATTAGTGCCATGTCCGACCCCCAGGGAAAACTCCAAGAAGTGGGTGTCATTGAGAAAGATGCAGAAACCAACACCTGCAATCATATTATTAGAAGCACCATCTATGAAACCACAGGGAAATAACTTGACTGGAGGATTCCCAATATGTCTGCTCCGATCTTTTTTAGTGACAGTCCCAAGAAGGGGAGCCTGAACAGTCAAAAAAATTTGCTGGATGATGCCATAAATATTCCTTTTTTTCCCTTCAAATACAGCCATATTGTGTGCTTTCCATACAATCCACATCATATTGAAGAGGAGCAGAAAAAGAGGCGAGCTCCTTTGAAGCTTTCCATACCAATCATTGAAAATATCAGCTATAGAAGCCCTAGAAATACATACAGAAAGGTTGTAATACTCCCTGATATATTCTGCTACTAATTTCCAGACCAAACAATAAGAGAAAAGGTGCTCCACTGTTTCCTCATTTGCGCAGCAAAGAGGACAGATACTAGGTCCTGAAAATCCCCTTTTTTGCAGGTTCTCCCAAGTGAGAATTCTGTTGTGGAGGGTAAGCCAAATGAAACATGAGATTTTGCGAGGAAGGGCCTTAAGCCATAAATGAAAACCATCAACCACAGAGGCCGAGCGAGAGGAGGAGCGGGCAATGCAATCATAGGCATCCTTGGCTGAAATAGCGTCCCTGTTTTTATTATAAATCCAAACAAGTTTATCAGGTATGTTCGAAAGACGGATGCCTGCTCCATAAAGCCCACAAATAAAAGCATTCCAAGATGTCACAAAGGAGCCACCAAGATCTAGTTCCTCAGCAGAAAACCAGTAATGCTCCGCATTTAACAGGGAGTTATGAGCCTGGGATAAATTGCAGATATTTAAATCTTCCAAATACAATCTCAACTCTTCCGGAAGAGTAAAAGAAGAAATCAAGCCCACTATCGGATCAATCCCCAATAAGATACTTTCACCATTACCAACCTGCCATGCCAAATGCATACCCATCCATGGAATTACCTGCAGGAATCCTCTCCAAATAAGAGAGACATTGCGATAGCTGAAAGATTTATTCCTGAGCCAATCAACAACCGGCATACTTTTCATATATTTAGTTTGGAGGACCTGGAACCATAATCCTTTAGAATGTATGGCTCTCCAAAACATATTAAGGCGCAGAGCTTGATTAAACCACACAAGGTTTTTAATACCCCAGCCCCCAAATTCTTTGGGCCAAGAGAGATCTCTCCAATTTGCCAAATGGAACTTGAAGGAAATATCAGAGGATCCCCACAGGAAGTTGAACATAGTACTTCTGAGTTTCTGAAGAATAGAAGCTGGGAGAGGTGCCAAACCCATACAGTAGATTGGAATACTTGTCAGAACAGCATTGACAAGGACCAATCTCCCACCAAGAGACAAGTGTTTATAAGTCCAATGATTTATTCTCTTTTCAAATTTTTGAAGAAGCCAAAACTAGTCAGACACTTTGTAACTAAGCGGCTTCAAATAATAGCCCAAATAAGTTAAGCCAGACTGAAGCGGATGCATTTTAAAAGGCAGAGCATCCCTAAAAGTATTTAGGCTATCACTATTGAAATTGTGGTATAGGAAGCATGATTTGTCAATATTGATCCTAATACCTGAGGCTTTACAGAAAGAATCAAGGAGAACCTCAAAAGCTAGCCAGTCCTGAAGGGTCCCAGAGCCTAATAGAATAACATCATCTACAAAGAGGAGATGGGAAAGGGCCACAGAGGGCGAGAGTTTGATGCCTCGGATGAGGCCATTAGATCTAGCATCCTTAATGAGCAAGCTGAGACCCTCTATGACCAGGATAAAGATAAGAGGGGACAAAGGACAGCCTTGTCGAATACCTCGAGAAGCAGTGAAGAAGTTTGAAGGTGTACCATTGACCAAGACCGCAAAGTTTGCAGTAGAAATGCAGCCCATAATCCAATTGACAGTGAGGAGGGGAACACCAATTTGAATTAAGATAAGTCTGACAAAGGTCCAATCAACATGGTCAAAGGCCTTTGTGAGATCCAGTTTAAGAACAAAGGCACAGGTATTCTTTATTTTGACTGAGTGGAGGACTTCCTGGACAATTCCTATGGGCTCAGAGATTTGCCGATCTTTGAGGAATCCAAATTGCTCTTGAGAGATACCCTGATCAAGAAAAGGCTTAAGCCTACTAGCAATGACTTTGGCAATGAGCTTGTAGAGAAGATTACATAAGGAAATGGGTCTGAAGTTAGCAAAGGTACGAGGCTTGTCCTTCTTCGGAATAAGAGCTAGGAAGGTAGAGTTCGGGGAGGGGGGAATGTGTCCAAAAATCCTAGTCGAATCCGCCAACTGACATAAGATGGGACCTAAAAGATCGAAAAAGTGTAAATAAAATTCTACCGGCCACCCATCTGGGCTCGGGCTACGATCTTTTTTGAAGGACTTGAGAGAGAGTTCAATCTCCTTCAGAGTGACCTGAGATGTAAGGCACAACGAGTGATCAGGGGGAATCATCCTGGGAAAGAGAGAGATCACTTTGAGTTGGTGGTCAAGACAAGTAAGCCCCTCATCCAAAAATATATGCTCAAAGTATGATTTTCCAAGTTCCTTTAAAGGGCCCTCATCTTCAATAAGATTACCTTCATCATCTTCAAGCGACCAGATCATATTTTGTGACCTCCGGCCCGAATCCACCATATGGAAAAATTTAGTGTTAGAGTCGCCCTATAAGGCCCACTTTGTTCTACTCTTAAGCTGCCAGGTGAGCAGTAAATGGTCTAAGATCCTCTGTCTTTCAGCACTAAGGTGGGATAAATTGGTAGTTTGTTCCTTAGTGAGAATACCTTTAGCAAGTATAGACTCAATGGCCCGATCCAAGTTGTAAGAGTCCAAATCTAAACTAGCAGATTTTACCTTAAACCATTTCTTAGAATCATGCTTAAGATTTCGTAAGGTCTGACAAAGATCCTCAATGCCAGTAAAATTATCTGCATCAGAGTAAAGGGACCACCATCTAAGAAACCAATCGATGAACTCAGGATTCTCCAGCCAAGAGCGGTTAAACTTAAAGGGGTAGTTGAAGGGACCTTTAGGAGAGTTCCATTCAAAGAGAATAGGAAAATGGTCTGAGATGATGGAGCATTTAATCCAGGTTCTGTAGGTCCCTAAGGAGGGAATCAGATCTTTGGAGATAAGAAAACGGTCAAGGCGCTTACAAATGCCTTCCTCACCCATATGACCATTGAGCCATGTAGGGCCAATCGTAGGAGGAGCTACATCCACAAGGCCAGCAGCATCGAAGAGCGCTAGAAAGTGATCAGAGAGATGATCTAGCGAGGCCTTACATCCCCAAATATCTGAAGGATGGAGAGTGAGGTTAAGATCTCCTGCCAGCACAAGATGTGGAAGATTTAAAAGACCACCACGGAGAGCCTTTTCCCAGAAAATAACCCTATCCTTATAGGGGCCATAAACATTCAATATATGGATAGGATTGGAAAGACCACGGAGAGTGGCTTGGAGTAAGATACCAGCACAGGTATGAAAAGCCTTACACTTTACCTTCAAAGGATTCCAGGCAGAGAAAAGACCTCCTGAAAGACCCCGGGAACTGATAGCACAGAATTCCCAGGATGGGAGTAATTTGGAAAAAGCAAACAGAGCCGACACATCACTACACATAGTTTCCTGAAGTAAGATAAAGTCTGTTTTCAGGGAGTTAAAGAGAGCATGGAGACTGAGAGACTTGGACCTGCCTTTAAGGCCACAGATATTTAGGGAAAGGATAATCATTAAGACATATCCCGTGGGGGAGGACTCGCTCTAAGACCCCGAGAAGAATTACCCCTGGCAGCTTCCATTAAATGTTCAGAGAGAGGAATGTACGGAGGAGAGACCGGAGAAAGGTCAGTTCAAATCTCCCTTTTCCCTTTAGGCTTTCTGACTATGACATTGGAAAACCTGATAGAATTGAGATGGAGGATGGAAGGAGAGGATGGGGAGGAGGCTGTGAAAATGGAGAGGAATTTTGTGAGAGAGGGGTCGGAAAATGAGGGTGAGGAGGTGGGGCTAGGATGAGAGGGAGCTAGGATAGGAGGAGGGGCCTAAGTAGTGGAGGTGGAAGGAGGAAGACCCGAGGGAGGGGTACAAGAAGTGAGGGGAGGAAATTCCGACAGTGAGTCAAGTGCCAATGAAACCGGAGGGAGGCTCTCGTCAGGATCAGCCGAGGGGGGAGGAAAAACCGACAAGGGGCCAGGAGCCTGCAAAACTAAAGGATTGCTCTCACCAAGAGCATCCAAGGACATCGGAAGGGGAGCAGGGGAGCCAGACAGGTCTTCAAACAAAGCCATCGTGGTATCAAGGGAAGGGGCGTCCTTGGCAAAAGTATAGGAAGTCAAAGGTACAATATCTTTTTTATGAGACATGATCAAACTGTCAACTGCCTCTAAAAAAGAATCAGGGATAATATCATTAAGAGGAGAAGAAACATTAGAAATCCTTGAAGGAGTATGATGTTTCTCCAGATGGCAGACTGAAGGCGAGGGAGAATGGTGCTTACTAGAGTCCGATAAACAACCATCAGAGATCCTCTGCGGGCATGAGTTCCTGAGGTGGCCAACCACACGGCAGCAACTACAACAGAAGGGAACATGTAGATAGTTGAGCCTTTGAATCAAAAGGCGCTCATTACACAATATTTCAACTTCTGCAGGCAATCCACGAGATGTATCCATCTCAACAAGAATCTTTGCTAACCGCTTATCATATGAATGCAGGAAATCCTCTTCCACTGAGACAAATCTCCCAATAGTGTTCCCAATCCCTTCCAGGATGGATTTACTCCACAAAGGAAACAAAAGCTGCGGCAAGAGAACCCATAAATGCCTTTTAGAGATTTTCTCTTTCAATGGATCAAAATGAGTGTGCCATCGACCTAACACCAGGGATCCTTTCCCAACATGCCATAAACCTTCCAAAACCCTGGTACAATGCTCAGGATCGAGAAAGACAATTACAATCCATCCTTTAGACAAAAGGCTAATTGTCGGGATGTAGTCAAACAATGGTTTCCAGTTCTCCGTGGCCCATGTAACCCAAGACGACTTATTCATTTTGCAGTACTCCAGACGACCTACCAGTGCGCGCGAGCACATAGTCGAGACACGGTCTAAGAAGATATCATGCCCCAGAACATAACGATAACGTTCCTCTGTAGCCTTGATACATTTGGATTTACGTTTCCTGCGAAAACGTGTCTTTTCCCCACAGTCAGCCATCCAAGGGAAAGACGAAGTCAACACTAGGGCCAAAAAGAAAACCCAGAAACCTACCCAGAAGGAAATCCCAGATATAGGTACGTGAGGACAAATACAAGAGACAGAAGAAAAGACCCTCGGCTAAACCTTAGTCAAACCCCAACGGCAGAAAAAAGGGAGAAAACCAAAATCCACATGACGAAGAAACCCCAGGAAACGAATGTCAACGACAGCAAAGAAGGGGCGAAATCAAAGCCCGAGGTGAGCACCACGAAGACCCTTGGAAAGAAAACCCAAGTCAACCCTGTACCCTGTATACCTGGAACGGAGGAAAAAACATGCAAAGGTGGTGAGAAAGAAATAATACGACGTCAAACCGAGGCCGCGGCGAAAGCGATAGTCCTTCCCACTTTTTTGTTAACGCTTGGTTGGTACTATTCCACCAGTGAAGGGCAGGGACTCCAAGCCAGGCCGCTAAACCCCATACCCACCAACCTATGCAATAATCCAACCAGGATACAAGACAGAGAGAAAGACACCTGCAAGAATGGATACAAGGATAGCCACAGAAACGGCCGCTGCAAAATCGGTCTTGACAGGGGACAAAGGCGCCAAGAGAACCTCCACGAAGAAGGAGCTCCAAAAGAGACACAACCACAAGCGTCAAGCAGCAATGTGAGCTCTATGGCAAGCTGTGAGAGGGAGACCAGAGGCGACATGGTGATACAGGGGTCGCAGAGGGACAGAAATCAAACCCTCAGACGCCATCTCCTCTTGCACTCACCGTGACTAAAACATTAATCTAATTCAATGTGATGGATGATATATTGTATAGAGAGCTAACAAATAAAATGATTTTAGATTTTAAATGATGTGAATGCCCGTAAGTTTATATATTTTTGTTAATTGTAAAATATATTTGGATACGAGTTTCAACCTCCTCCCGGGGTAAGAGGGAATGGTTCAATTTTCATGACCGACTTCAAGTAACAGAGCGAGAAACTCATCCGGTCAACAAAGCACTTGCAGAGAAGGAACGCGTTTGCAGAAGGTAAACACGTTTAGAACATGGGAGAGATCCGCAGTTTTAAAATAAGCCAAACATGGTTGTAGAATAATATGTTTTTCAGTGAAAGAAGAACATAATACCCTGTGCCAGCAGCCTTATGATATTTTGGGTTAGCATTGACAGTGGGCAGTGTTGAGACAGAGCAGAATAGAGGCCCGAACAGTTTGTGGTTTCAGCGAAACAGAGGTAATCAGTGATTCTATTTACTCTCAGAATTTTTAAACATGTTGGGAGGTCAATATAGTCTTCTAAATTGCAGAACTTGAATGGAAAAAGCGATGCCCCATGGACTATACTAATGGAAAAAGTTCTTACATTTGTAATTTATGGAGATCAGGATGTGATAACCAATTTTGAAAATAAAAATAACGAGGTATTGTTGTTATACAATTTGTCTGTTACTAATTCGATGACTTACAAATGTGAAAGATGCTAAAATTGCATGGGAAAAGTTGATTTTCTATTTTTGGAGTTGCTGATGAGTCGAGAATATATATATATAATCTCTGATTGTGACACTGTAAGACCACTAGATCACTTGATCTTTTCCTAATATGTGCAAGAAATCTCGTCAGGCACATTAATTCATTAATTGTCTGTAATACTGTATTGCTGATATATACTTGCTCTTGTGCTAGATAAAGCTATAGACGACTGCCTCTTGCTACTCAAAGAGATTGCTATGTACCCAAGCAGAAATCAATAGCCTGTTCTAGACCTCCTACTATCAATATCATCAACCTAGTCTGCATCATAGAATCTTGTGAGTTGTAGCCTATAGGAATTCTTTGGTAGTGGCATTTCCAAAAGCTAATACCCAAATCTACCGTTTCCTCCAGTTCTGTAGCATCTGCTTCATTGTTTGCCAATGCCAAGGAGCTGGATTTGCCATGGACTGGCTAGTTTTACTCACTGCAAATGCAATGTCTAGTCTAGTGTACACCATTACATAAATGAGGCTTCTTACTGCATTATGACATTATATCAATGCCATCATCTCCTTTTCTATGCTTGTTTTGGACACATCATTGGTGAGTTTGATATTTTACCCCCATGGGTGTCTTCAATGGTCTACACTTTCCATCCCAAACTTATTTAACACACCTTCAAGATTCTTCTTCTGACTCAGATGAATCATGCTTTTAGATCCAACCTCTGAAAATCTAAATACCAAGAGAATAATGAGTTTCACCATAATTGACCATTTCAAATGCAATAGAATTTTTTCTTTCAATTGCTCCAAAAACATATGATCATTCTAATTCATTTCTAAGTTTCTAACCAGTATTCTATCGTTGACGTACAAAGCAATAATGACTAGAGACTTCTCCTGAACTCTGTTGGAATTATTGTTGTTATGATGTTATCTGTAGATATGGGCCATGGCCATGGCTTATATAGCATTATTAATATTACTTGTAATTGTGGCTAAGACCATATTTTTTCATTCCTTAACTGTATCTCTAAGTATGTTAATGGCTTATAAAATCAAATTTGATATTTAGTTTCAATAACCTTCTTGGCGTGTGTGCTCTTGTTTGTGGGGCCAAAACATTTCCTGAAGGGACACATCTCTCTTTTGAAGGGACATCTCACTTGAGTTGTGCATAAATACACAACTCAAGCTCTCATTTGTATCATCTCATCTTATGGTCTTCTTGATCTCTCTTATAAAGTGTTTTATGCCAAGGCATTCTCTTCTACTTAACATTGTTAAAATTCCTCAGTACATAGTAATGGTCCTGGGATGATTTCTAACCTACCTACTTAGGAAAACAAACATCTTGAACCTCTATCAAAACTGCAATCTGATTCCTATTAGGAATTGAAACACATCAAGTTGAAGAAAGTAGAAGCAAGCAGACAAGTCTGAAACTCAAATCACATCACTGTTTATTAATTTTGAAAATTAATCTTGAAAATAGGAATTACATTGAAAGCTTCAAACTCTACCCTTCTTCACCCATTGCTTCCTACTTCGAAAACTGAAATTAAATGAATAAATTTTTGTCACTTTCTTCTTTTGTATAGATTAAGAGGAAGAGTAGGTACAATGAATTTGGACACATGTACAAGAGTGCCTTTGATGGAGATGATCTGAGGCATGCAAACATCCATCCTCCTTTAGATCTATGCCTTAACTATTAGTTGCATGTGCTTCACTAAACTGTGCTAGGTATGTACCTTACCTAACTAATGCATATGAAATTAAATTAGAAACTTGATGCTTGCAAATTCTAACTAAAGCAAAACCATAAATAGAATTGAACTACTAAATATACAAGATATTTAATCTGGAACTAAACTAAGGATGGCACATGCATGCATACATCGTCTATCTATCTCTCCTTCATAAATTCTCCTGTGCTTTCATTACTGCTGCATGGAATCACAGAAGGGGGGATGTAGGGAACTGCTGTATTGTTGTACGGAACTCTGCTGGAGGAGGGTTGCCTCGCTGTTGTATAGACCTGCACACATGTCGCCTCTGCTTGCTGCTGCCATTAGTGACACTCTGCCATACACTTTTTGAGGTACTAAAAATCCAATACTCCCTCTTAGTGATGAAAGTGTTCTCTACCAAACACTAAATACTCCCTTTACGTTTGGAATCTCCCCTCTGCTAGCCTCTAGGGGCTTGGTCAAATAGTTGACCATTAATGAACCTAACATGAATCTAGACCAATGAACTGTTAGTTATTGTAATGCTTATTTCCTAATACTTATGATATTAATATAATAAGTCAAGTCATAAATGATAAGTAGATTAAGTTTTTGTGATTGTCCTAGGAACCTAATATTGATATATTCAACAACATCATTATTGGGATTGATTGGCCAGACGTCGATGGCCATTGGGATTGATTGGCCAGACGTCGATGGCCATTGGGATTGATTGGAAGTTGAAACCTCGTATCAGCTAGTATCAGCCATTTGAACCTCGTCCTGAAGCCTGACGTTCAATAAATTCGCCGAAATACTTGAAGTAGAGCCCTGACGTTTGATAAATTTGCCCTCCAGAATACTACAAGTAGAGCCCTGAGCACGTGCGTCTGAGGTTTGAAACCGCACTACGTGAAATTTCATCTGAAGCAAGTACGAAAACCCTTGTCACCTCAGTATTCTTGTTTTGCATTGAAGTTTATTTCTTTGGCATCAGCTTCCGTTCTGAAGGGATGAGCAGTGCAAGTTCTGAAGTAGAGCAGATTGAGAATGTGAATCGATTGGAGAATGAAGGTGTAAGCAAATAGTTCTTCCATACACTAACCATTGGAATCCAGTAGAGAATGGCTTCACCTGCTATTTCCACATTTTTTGGCCGACTGTTTCGGTGAGATTTCTTGAGAGTTGGCTGACTCATTTCGATGGATTTCTTCGAGTTGGCCGATACAGTTTTGGGGAAATTCTTTGAGTTTTTCGATATAGTTACGGGAAACTTCCTTGAGTTGGGCGACACATTTCAGTGGATTTTGTCAAGCTGGCTGATACAGTATCGGGGAAATTCTTTGAGTTTTTCGATATAGTTATGGGAAACTTCCTTGAGTTGGGCAACACATCGACGGGACTCCTCAAGTTCCTCTGACACATACCCTCTCCATAGCGCCCAGATTGATTTGCAGTTGAAAGTGGTTTAACAACATCAATACCATCGAACTTGGAGTGGAGGCGGAGGGGATAAAGTCGGTAAATAGTTATTGTTGTGGAAGGTTGCAATACGTATTGGCTTCGTTGATCTATCAAACTGTCGACTAATTGCTGCGCGTGAAGAGAGTATTGAATGGCTCCTCTAGTACACTGACATCCAAAGCAATAGTACAATCTATGGTGGAACTGTGCATTTGCTGCGCAGCACTGGGACCGCTATTCCGGTGAGTGCATTCTTCAGTGCTTCTTTGGCCTTTCTGTGGACAACTTCGTTCTTTGGCATCAAGTGTTTCTACCAACAGAAGTAAAACCCAGTGTTTCTACCAGCAGAAGTAAAGTTGTTCATCAACAGCAACAGGAACAGGTGTCTCTTTCCTTGCATGCAGGTGGGGTCAGGCAGGTAGAGCTTTGTTACTTTGTGAACTGCATTTTCCCACATTCGAGTCAGATATTTAGCCCTGTCCCATAGTTAGTGTTTTCTTTTTCCCTATGACAATGGAAACACAGTCAACAACTTACATAAAAAATGAGCAATAAATACCCGCCTCTATTGAAACAAACCATTTAGGCCAAGTGAAAATCGCATCTTCAAGCAAAACAAGGAAGTGGGTTTGGGTTAATGCCAAACAGTTTCGGGGTATTTTAAAACGAAGAGTAGCTCGTTTAAAATGGGAGCAAACAAGGAAAAAAAAGTCCCAACGAGAAAGCATCTTGGTTCTGCATAAGAAACAACTGCCCCTCTTTCAAAAAGGGGCGACAGTAGAGCCAAAGAAAGAAAGGATTATACCTTATACAACCACACATCTACACCTCTTACCTGGTCATCTGATCTATATGTGCAAGAGTTACTAAATGCCAGGAAGAGATGACTGGAGGCTTTGGAGGCCAAAGAACAGGAGAGAGACCTTAGAATCCATAATTTAACAGCAGAAAATCAGGGCTTAGCAGAAAGCAACAAGGTTTTAAAGGATCAAATGTTTCTGTTGCAAGAAACTATCTCGGTAGGAAAGGCGGAATGGCAAAGGATGAAGGATGCTTGGAAAAGCATGAAAGATGAGGCAGGGGAAAGCAGTGGTGGGATGAACTCTAAAACATCAAAGGAGGAGGGGAAAGTTGCTGCACAAACAAACAATCAGGGAGTGAAAGGAAGGGAAGAAGAGAAAGGAAGGTCCATGGAAAAAAAAATGTGGGCACAAGTTGTTAGCAAGTTTGCCTTTAACTTAGGAGAAGCAAACATCCAGGTGAACACCATACAGGATAATGAAATCAGAGAAAGACAAGTTAGAGCAACAAACATAATTATTAGAGTGAGAGATTATGGAGAAAATGAAGGTACACTTGATTTTGCAAGGGACTTTTTGAGAGACAAGATGCTTTGCCAAGGTCGAATTTGCCAAGCGTGGAGGGTGGGAAAGCCTAGTGATGAGAGAGCCAGACCCATGAAAGTCATAATGTCAAGTACACGTGACAAGCAAATCTTGCTAAGCAAGAAGCAACTCTTAAGAGGCTCTCGCTTTTTTCTAGAAGAAGATTTAACTATTAGGCAGCAAGAGGAAAGAAGGGAAGAGATGTCAAAGGTTAGAGTAGCAAGAGATGAGGGGAAAAGGGCATGGCTGTACAAAGGCAAAGCAATTATTGCCTTTTTTGGCCCTCCTAAAACAAAACAACAAGGCGGTAATCAAGAAAGGTCAGCAAATTCCTTAGCAAACAAATACAAAACAAAGATGACATGGGAAAATAGGGTGAGGACTCGACTTTGAGTCTGGTATGCCAAAACAAATAGCAGTCAAACTCTACTCAGGTTTCCTTAAGTTTAGTTTGTTGGAATTGTAGAGGCTATCCTTGGAGGCGGGGACCTGGGTTAGGGCCTATTGCGGAATATAGAGACATAGTTTGTCTAGTGGAAATGCATGAGCGTGAAGGGTGTAAAACACCTTTATTTGAAGGGTATTTGAAGATGGAAGTGTGGAACAAGGCAACAGAGAAAGACAAGGTACATGGGGGTATCATGGTCTTAGTGAGGGAAAAAAAAGGACGTCTCATTCAACTAGAAAAGGAAGACTCAAATAAACAATTCATTTGGTTTAAAATATCGAAAAATGGAAATATCATCAGAATTGCAGCATGTTATTTTGCCTCGCAAGTTTCAAAAACTTACAAAGGCAGAGGGCTTAACCACAAAGACCCCTTTGCAACCCTAAAATATGACATTGTAGCGTATTCCCAACTAAGTGAAGTCCTTTTAGTGGGTGACTTCAATGCTAGTACTGCAAATGAGCAAGCTAGTATCCTCCGTCGTAAGGAAGACTGCAATCCTATTTGTCTCACAAAAGAAAGCAATCATCAGTGGACAAGATTTTCAGAGGACAACAAAAGTTGCAATCTTTTTGGGGAGCAACTACTTACTCTATATGGAACTTTTGACTTAGTCATCTGCAATGGTTTGGATAGATGGGCGAATTCGGGAAATTTCACATGCAACACTTACAATGGCGCAAGTGTGGTGGATTATGCAATTTGCTGACATGGCATGTGTGAGAAAATGGAGGAGGTTCAGATTGGGGATCAGATCTGGGATCTGAAATCTGATCACAAACCAATATATCTAAAATTCTCTTTGAGCAAAAAGCAGTAGGTGGAGATAAAACCTTAGGGCATTAAGCAATCACCCCCAAAGGGTAGGATTCTTTTGACACAAAAAAACTGTAATACCTTCAAGATAGCATTAGAGAGGCTTTTTAAGGAGGAGAAAACTCAATCCCAAGGCCTTCATAGCCACGAGCTAACAAATCTAATCCAAAGAGCACTTTCAGAATGCAAAAGAACAAAAAATAAGAAATCTGAAACAAATTGCTTCCTGGTTAATGCTTGGTTTGATGAGGAATGCAAAAAAGCAAGGAGAACTTTGAAAGAATCAAATCAGAAAGAAATTAAATTCAAAGCCTACAAGCAGGTTTTAAGAAAGAAAAGAGCTGAATTCATGATTTCACAAAGGAAAGAACTAATCTTCCTTGGGAAAAATAACCCAAAGTTATTTTGGAAGGAACTTCAAACCAGAAAGAAGCAAACTAAAAACAATATCACAGCCTATCAATGGCTTGAATATGCAAAACAAATTTATGAACAAGATCCCAAGGCTGACCCCCCTTTGGTCAACACTGCTACTAAGCTTTTCACAGTGCAAGAGGTTGAGGTGGGTATTAAGAAGTTGGGTGTTGGAAAAGCAAAGGATTTATTTGAACTCCAAGTAGAGTATCTAAAGTGGGGTTTGAAAAAACACTCTGGGGTAGTCGGATTGATGTCTAAGTCTAGGAAGCCAAGTCTTTTACATACAACTCTCATGCTATCACATTTTTTACAATTTCCCTAAGGGGGTATGAACATGTGGTACAAAAAATAAAAGGACCAAGAAGGCCTGATGGACTTCTGAGCTCCAAGTTTGAACTAGTATTTTGTTCATCTTTGTCGGCTCACTTGAAAGTCCGAGTGAGTGCAACCTAAGTGGTAACATCTGGATCCAACTACGGGACGTGTGCTTGATCTAGTATTTAGGAAAGGAGAGCATGCGAGAACCATATAACCTATGGTTTCAATAATCTGTAAAAACATCTCAACTTGACAAGCCAACCTTAGTAGCACAAAATCTTGTAAAAAGCCAATGAACCTGTTGCCGCCTAATACACACTTTATGACATGGGGAAGTCTCCAACCCGCTTTGTGTGTCCTTGGGGGCAAGTTAGAGTTGGGGACCACTGTCACCACAGTCTACCAACTCCTCCATTTAGGCCAAATCCCAATAGAGCCAAGGAGGGTAGTCCCTACAGGAAGGTTTATTAACAATTTAGTTAAAGGGATTTTATTTGATTAAGGCTACAAGGTTATAAGATCAATACCTAGATTAAATGGAGTAAAAAAGATTACAAGTTACAAACTTAAAAAATAATTAAGAATGATTATCCACAGTTGTCTAAGCTAAGCAAGATCTACAATATTAACAATATGAACAATGTAAATGAATTACACAATATGAACAAGTGCTAAAGAATTGTTAAACAAATATACAATGATACATGAAAGGAAACAAGATATACACCAGATTAACAAGTTACTATGCCAAAGATTAAACGACAGATTGCTTTCAAGTTACAAGATTGAACAATGTTTTACTTCAGCGTGCCACAGTACTTTAAAGATATTATACTTGAAAGTGCAAGGCACTGAAATGAAATTGAGATGCTTGCAAGGTGTACTTGTAAAATGAAAGCCTTGAAAAGCAAGGACTTTGAAGCAAATACAGAAACATAAAGGTGGGTAAGACGTTTTGCAATGTCTCTTGGTTCCTTTTAGGTAAGTTTTATTAAAGTTGAAGTCTTTGATTAAGTTTTAGATCTGGTGGTGTGACTACCCCAATCTAGTATTTCTTAAGTCAGGGAATGTTGGTGTGCTGAAAAGAGTGGAAACAAGTCCACTTGTAGCTCCCAGGTCAAACCCCAATGCCCCAGTGCTCATCAAGGAGGACATAGAACGCCTAGAGACCCCCACGGTCTTCTACTCCAACTAGCTTCTGAGGTCACTATTTTTAATCAACCGGAAAAATAGCAAGATGGATGCCTATTAAACTAGAGCCCCTAAACCCCTCCGTTTTTCATGCCCTTGACCCGAGTTCCCTAAAGGGAGATAACGGAGGGCAGAGGATACACAGACGGATGTTAGGTTGTATATTACTCTTTGCAAAATTAAATGACAGGAAGTAAATTACAGGAATAAAATAACCCACAAGCCTCAAACCAAGCTTTGTGCCACAGGGCATGGTGTCGGTACCTTGAGGTACTTGGAGAAACTAAACTATAGAATAGAAAGAAAAACTAATCTAGACGCTTGCTTGAAAAAGAAATGCTCAAAAAATAAGCTAAGCTAAACCAAGTATGCTAACCACACAACAATCTCCCTAAAGGAGAAGGTGGGTAAAACTAAAAAATCTAGATCTATTTAAAATGGAAAATCGACAACTAGTGGTGTACTTTCTACTCTACTTACTAATCTATTTACATATAGCTTATAAATGCTTCATAAAATTTTGGAGAATACGCCAAGAGAACTTCTCTTTGGGTTTTACAAATATCAGAAAAAAATGAGAGAAAGGTGAGGGTTTGAACCCCTTTTGGAACCGGTTGAAGGTTGAGGTATTTCTGAGTCAATTTGGGCCAAACCTCCCCTTGTAAATTGTAAAACCTGCTAAAAACCAACAAACAAAGCTTTCTTCTTGCTGAAAAATGACAGGAAACTCAAAAGGAAGTTAGAAACTGTTAGTATAAAAATACAATAATTTTACAGTAAAAATCTGGGTTTTAAAATATCAGAAAATTGAATATTAGAGGGCTGAAAATTGCATTTCCAGCCACCTAAAACACAGTAAGAAATTAGATCTGAAATGTATAATAAAAATATAACATGGATCTATTAAACAAAGCTAGATTTTGCTACTAAACAATAACAAAAATACTAGTTCCTAAAACAGAAAACAAGATTAGAGATTAGGGCCTTGGAGGGAGAACTTTTCCAAGCTTGGATCCCTGCAAAGAGTTTAGATGAAGCTACAAAATTCACTCATAGAGATGAGAACACCATAAATCATGCAAAAAATTTTGTAAAATCTTACAATGTTAATCATAAGTGTAAATAGAGAAACTTCTACCTACAAGTCTCTCCGCAAAAAACTTTGTGGAGAGCTTCTATGATAAATAATGCAACAATAACCAACCATAAACAGTTACCTCACTCTTCAAGCCACAAAATAGGTGCACCAACAAGTGTATCCTCCAAATATTGATTTATTATAAACCCCAATAGGGAAACAACATTACAATAGCCAAAGGCTTTGAAAACTTGAGAGAGAAGAATAGAGAAGAGAGGGGGAAGAGAGAGTATTTCGGTAGCATAACCATGCTCCAAAGAACGATGAGAAAATGAAAGGAGGGGCCTCTCTTTTATAGTTGAAATACAAGCCAAGAGCTCCCAAAACAAGTGGGGCCATTTGTATTCCACTGAGGTTTGACTTCTCTTTTCTAAATCCGTTTTTTGGCCAAAAATGGCAAAAAAAGGGGTTTTAATTCTATTTTGGCCCTCCTTTATTAATTTTTGGACTTTGGGGGGGGTTATACTTGAAATATGTTTGATTTGGTATAGCAAACCCCCAATACAATTTAAATTGGCCTTTACTTAGGCTTTTTATCCAAAATAAATATTTTGGTATTTTTTATTTTAGGAAATAACTTTAATTTTCTTGGAAAATAGCTCCTGACTGTCTAAAAGTGGGCTAAAATCCTAACCACATGTCTGAATGACATGAGACTTGATCCTATGACTTAGGGGATGTCATGGCATTTCTTTTTTTCACTCAAACCCCTATTACAAAATGTCAAGGACCAAGTAATTGTCTTATTACATCAAAATTTAATTAATTAATCACTTGACAGTCAGGTTAATTAATTAAAAAAAACTATCTACACCTAACGAAATTCTGCAAAATTCTAGGGGATGTCTAGCATAGTCATAAACAACATTTTAAGCCCTTAGCCACCCCATGGGCTCGATTATTAGAACGCCAAATCACCACTTTGGAGGATTTGTGAGTGAAAAACCCAACCAATTAAAATTGTTAATTAACAAAATTAACTGGAAGGGAAAAAAACACTCGGTGAAGAGGACTTCCCTGATAATAAAGTCCATGGTGACATCCTTAGAGGAATGACCCATGCTGACATATAAAGTTACATTAATTATCCCATGCAGGGGAGCGGACATTTCATGTACAAAAGGGGCAAAATTGCCCTGTTGAGTGAAAAATACCTAGGATTTTTCCATGGTGCAAATTTTACAATATGTACATCTGCAATGTACATGACGTTGCCACCTAGTCGATATAGGTGGGCAACAAAACCATAAGTTGCATTATTGAAAAGTAAAAGAAAAAAATTAACTAAAAATGTTTATGATTTATTCCTAAGTACAAATGAAATGCAGAAAGAAAATGCTTACTTTAAGGAGCTTATTTCCTACCCTAAGCATGACATAATCAAAATTTTTAAGTAAAATGAAAAATTCAATGCAACCATCTTAACATTTTATCAAAATTTAAAAAAATTTCCTTGTCTTTGGTTACCAGCCAAAACAAAGATATATTGTTTACTATAAAGTGCAAACCTACACGAATATTCAGGATGGGAGGGATGGATGGGAAATCATAGGCATGTAGAACTTCATCAAACTGCTTTCCACATTGGCGTGTGCTTCTGCAGGCTTCTTCTATCCAAGCTTGGATAGAGCTAATGTACCTATCTGTATGATGAAGTAGATTAACAACTCCACCACACATATCAAAAAGGGTTATCGGCTGATAACTCTCTGTGTAAGCTCCAGGCTGCTCCAGATCATGAGGAAACTTTGAATGTGAAGATGTAGGAACAGACTGAGTTTCCATTGGCTATATCAAATTTGACTTTTCACTGAATTGCTTTTCCAGGTCTTCACTGCTAACACTTGTGTGTAATTCTGAATGATCATATGAGAACTCTACATGAACTTGTTGAATTATTGTAACTTTGAAGTGTATTTACTTATTATCCCCGATGTTCCTATCGGGAGAATAATTTGTATTTCATTATACCCCGATGTTCCTATCGGGAGAATTACTAAGAGTCATGAGGAAATTCCCTCCGTTGTAAGTCGGGTCATTCGCACCCCAGTTAATATAATATTAAGTTGTTAGAGTCCTCCTAGAGAAGTCGGCCCAGTCAATTTTAGTGAGGGTGACTTGTTGAGTGGAAAATCAAGTGAACGCAAGAATATAAATAGAAGTGAGGCTCTCCTCATTTCTACACACACACACTCACTTGTGTAGTGCATAAGAGAGAGCGAGAGATAGCTGTAGTTGCAAGGAGGAGAAGAATCAGTCTGGGGTTTTATTTTTTATCATTTGATCATCTATATTGAGGAAGCTTTTTGCTGGGTTTTTCCCATTAGGGTTTTCCCAGGGTAAATCTGTGTTGATCTTGTGATACTGTTTCTTTCATTGATCCTGTCTATATGTTTTTGTTATGAAATTGAAATTGAATGCTGATAATCTAGCTTAGCATATGGAATCTTAACATGGTATCAAAGCTAACTTGAATAGGACAACTTTCACAAGGTGAAAAAGCCCTCTCTCTCTCCCCATCAAGAAATTAGGGTTTCGGGAAAAAAATTGAATTTTGGAGAACTGAATGCATGGAAAGTTGCACCCTACTAGAGTGCATCTCCTGAGCCTAGGATCAAAGTTTTTGGAGGAGTAGATCTCCCGAAAAGTCAAACCCTAGTTTGACACTACACCAGAAAACTGCAAAAATCCAGTGAACCAGAAAACTGCTAAAAGCTACAATGCTGAATCTCGCAAGTCAATTTTGAAGGGTGAAGACTTGAGATCTCCAGAAACCAAGCACACCAGTCAACTCGCCTCAGTCAAGCGCATCTCTTGGTAAGTTCAGTTTCTCATTCCTCAGAATTTCATTTTTCAGTGATCTCCTGACAAAATGGCCCTAAGCACCAAGCTTGAAGACATGCTAGAAGGCATAGAGAATTTTCGAGCATGGAAATATAGGATTGGCCTCATTCTCAAGGAGAATGATCTTGAAAATAATATCAAGGATGAAATTCCTGAACCTGAAGAAGCTGAAGTTAAGGAGAAGCACAAGAAGGATCTGATTAGGGCACAAAGAATTATTGTTGATTCTATCAAGGATCACTTGATCCCTTAAGTGTCATCCAAGAAGACTTTGAAAGAAATGTATGATGCCCTATCCAGAATGTATGAAGGAAGAAACATCAATAGAAAGATGAATCTAAGAGCTCAACTGAAGAGCACCAAGATGAGTAATGGAGAATCCATCCAGGACTATTTCACAAGGGTCTCCTAGTTCAAGGAACAACTAGAAGCTATTGCAGACAACCTTGATGAAGATGAGTTGGTTATGACTGCTCTCAATGGTCTCACTAAACCCTGGGAGTCATTCATCCAAATGATGTGTGCTAGAAAGGAAAGCATGAAGTTTGATGTTGTATGGGAAGACTGTATTCAAGAGGAGACTAGAGTGGCAAATAGAGAAGCTTTACTAAAGGAAGATGATCAAGCCCTAGCCACTCACACCAAGTAAAGAAGGATTCAACCTAACTTCAAGAAGGGAAACCATAAGGAGTCTCAACCTCCCAGAAGGTTCCAGAGAACAAGAGAAAGTCTCCCCAATAAGGACTACTCCAGCTTTCAATGTTTTCATTGTGACAAGATAGGACACATTGCGAGAAATTGTTTTTTGAAGAGACAAGATTACAAGAAGAGGAACAACAACAACAAAAGACATCATGCACATCTCGCTGAATATGAGAATGAAGAAGAAGAAGAGGAAGGACCTCGAAGAAAGCAAGCAAGAGAAGAAGATGCATAAGAGTATGTACTATAGTAGGAGATGACTATCAATATCCAATCAAAGGGATCGGTGAAGCAAGCTACAAGCTTGATTCAAGGGACATTCAGAAACAACCCTAGTTCATGAGTTCACTAGCCCTAGTGAACTGTGGCATAGAAGGCTTGCCCACATCAATTACAAAGCACTACCTCATGTGAACAAAGTAGTGACGGGATTACTAGACTTGAAGATCAACCATGAAGGCATTTGCAAAGGATGTGCGAAAGGGAAAAATATCAAGAATCCATTTTCGAAGAGTGAAACAAAAACAAAAGGTACGTTGGAATTGATTCATTTAGATGTGTGTGGTCCAATGTCCTCCACATCTTTGAGTGGTTTTGAATATTATATTACATTTATTGATGACTATTCAAGAAAGACTTAGATATACTTCTTGAAAGCAAAGAGTGAGGTGTTTGAGAAATTCAAGGAATTCAAAGCCTTGATAGAGAATCTTTTAGACAAAAGAATCAAGACACTTCGATCAGACAATGGAGGAGAATATACTTCAAAAGAGTTTGAAGCTTTTTGTAAAGATGCTATAATCAAGAGGGAACTAACTACTCCCTACAATCCTCAACAAAATGGTGTTGCGGAAAGAAAGAACAGAACCATCATGGAGGTAGTGAAGACAATGATTTATGATCAAGATCTTCCAATGCATCTATGGGCAGAAGCAACAAGAACTGTTGTCTATGTACACAATAGAATATCTCATAGTGCTCTTGGATTCAAGACTCCAGAAGAGATGTTCATGGGAAAGAAGCCTGAGGTAAGTCACCTCAAGATATTTGGTTGTCTAGTATATGTTAATATATCGAAGGAGAAAAGAATCAAGTTGGACCCCTCCAGAAAAAAGGGGATATTTGTTGGATACTGTGAAGTATCCAAGGCATTCAGAATTTACATTCCTGTATTCCATCACATGGAAATCAGTAGAGATGTAACATTCGATGAAGAAGCAGCTCTTAAGAGATCCAGAAAATGTCAACATGAAGAAGTGTATGAGGAAGAGGCACCTCCCAGAAATGTAGAGGCTACATTCCTCCCTGACGATGAAGCACCTGAAGATCATGATATGACAGAACCACAGGAACCCCCTACAATGGAAATATCACGGAAGAGAAAGCCTGCTTGGGCAAGAGAAATTATACAAGAAGCACAAAGATATGGAGATCTTGAAGGCTCCACAAGGATAAGCAAGAACCCCAAGCCATTTTCCAGCTATGTAGCTTTGATGTGTGATCTTGTAGATCAAGAACCTACAAACTATGAAGAAGCTGTGCAGAAGAAAGAATGGGTAGAAGCAATGACGAAAGAATACCAGTCAATAATGAAGAACGATGTGTGGGATATAGTTCCCAAACTAGAAGGAAAGAGTGTAGTATCCTCCAAATGGATCTACAAGATAAAACATGCAGCTGACAGAAGTATAGAGAAATATAAGGCAAGATTTGTGGCTAGAGGTTTCTCTCAGAAAGAGGGAATTGATTATGAAGAAACATTTGCACCAGTAGCACGGTATACTTCGATTAGAGCTATCATGGCACTTGCATCCATGATGAAGTGGGACTTACACCAAATGGATGTGAAGACAACCTTCCTGAATGGTGTGATTGAAGAAGAAGTATACATAGAACAACCACAAGGATTTGAAGTTGAAGACAGATGGACTCATGTATGCAAGTTGAAGAAGGCCCTGTATGGCTTGAAGTAAGCTCCTAGAGCTTGGTATGGAAGGATAGATAGTTTCCTGACAAGCATGGACTTTACCAAGAGTAAAGTCGATCCTAACCTTTACTACAAGGTTATAGAAGATGAACCTATCATACTATTACTGTATGTGGATGACCTATATTTGACAGGGAATGAGAAACAGATTGTAGAATGCAAGAAGAAGCTCGCTGAAGAATTTGAGATGAAAGACCTTGGGTTAATGCATTATTTCCTAGGGCTGGAAGTGTGGCAAAGTTCAGAAGGAATCTTTCTCAATCAAGGAAAGTATGCTGTAGAAATTTTGAAAAGATTTGATATGTTGGAATGTAAAGCCATGGCCATACCCATGGATACCAACCTGAAGTTGTTGGCTGATGAATCATCATAATTGGTGGATGCGACTCAATACAGACAGATTATTGGGTCGTTGATGTATCTAACAAATACTAGACCAGACATTTGTTTTACTGTGAACACCCTAAGTCAGTATCTAGTTCAACCTAGACGTGTTCACCTGATAGCTGCAAAACATGTGATGAGATATCTGAAAGGGACTATAGACTTTGGTCTATACTATGATGGAAACCATGATTACAGATTGTATGGCTATACAGATGCAGATTGGGCTCGAAGTGTCTTAGACAGAAGAAGCACATCAGGTGGATGTTATAGTCTGGGGTCTGCTATGATTTCATGGTTTAGCAGGAAATAGTCCAATGTTGCTCTTAGCACGGCTAAAGCAGAATATATAGCAGCTTGCTCTACTAGTTGTGAAGCCATATGGCTTCAGAAGCTGATGTCAGGTTTACTCAACCTAGAGTTGGATACCACCGGGATTCTATGTGATAACCAGCGTTGTATAAAGATGATGGAGAACCCAGTGTTCCACGATAGGTCGAAGCACATAGAAATCCAGTATTTCTACATTCGAGATATGATGCAGAAGGGAGCCATAAAGCTCCAGTATGTGAGTACCGATGAACAAGTTGCTGATGTGTTGACGAAGCCTCTGTCTCGAGTAAAGTTCGAATACTTTCGAGACAGGCTTGATGTTGTTCGTAAAGACCTTTCCCGAAAGGGGCAGCAATGATGTTGCAATGGGAGTGTATCATCCTTGGACATTTGTCCTAAAGTGATCCATAGACTTATGTCTCCGAGAAAGAAGCAGGATTGTATCATCCTTGAACATTTGTTCAGAACGGATCCGGTGACTTCGGTCCTCGAGAATGTGATGGGGTTGTATCATCCCTGGACATTTGTCCTAAACTGTATTCGGTGGCTTCAGTCCTTGTGAATGTGGTGGGGTTGTATAATCCCTGGACATTTGTCCTAAACTGTATTCGGTGGCTTCGGTCTTCGTGAATGTGGTGGGGTTGTATCATCCCTGGACATCTGTCCTAAACTGTATCCGATGGCTTCGGTCCTCGAGAATGTGGTAGGATTGTATCATCCTTGGACGTAAGTCCTAAAAGTGATCTGTAGACTTTTGTCTTCGTACTGTGGATTGCAGGTTGTTGCTGATGATGATGATGTTACTGATCAAAAGATCAAAAGTATGATGATGATGATGTTACTATTCAAAAGATCAGAGTATGATGATGATGATGTTATTGATCGAAAGATCAGAGTATGATGACGATAATGATGTTGCTGATTGAAAGATCAGAGTATGATGACGATGATGATGTTGCTGATTGAAAGATCAAAGTGCGATGATGATGTTGCTCAGAGAATTGCTGCTGTTGATGATGATGGTCGAAAGGTCAAAGTATTTTTGATGATGATGCTGCTGATTGATGAAGACTAAAATGCTGATGATGATGTTGCTGCCGCTGAATTTGAAGATGAAGACTATATGTCAAAGATGTTGAAAAAAAGCTTCCAATGATCTATAGATGTATCACCTTGATGATGTTGAAGATGCTCTCTCTCCTCCTATTGTTGCTGTTGTTGTCGTTGTAGAATACCCTTCTCGTTAAGGGGGAGTGTTGAATTATTGTAACTTTGAAGTGTATTTACTTATTATCCCCGATGTTCCTATCGGGAGAATCACTTGTATTTCATTATACCCCGATGTTCCTATCGGGAGAATTACTAAGAGTCATGAGGAAATTCCCTCCGTTGTAAGTCGGGTCATTAGCACCCCAATTAATATAATATTAAGTTGTTAGAGTCCTCCTAGAGAAGTCGGCCCAGTTAATTTTAGTGAGGTCGACTTGTTGAGTGGAAAATCAAGTGAACGGAAGAATATAAATAGAAGTGAGGCTCTCCTCATTTCTACACACACACACTCACTTGTGTAGCACATAAGAGAGAGAGATAGTTGTAGCTGCAAGGAGGAGAAGAATCAATTTGGGGTTTTATCTTTTGATCATCTATATTGAGGAAGCTTTTGCTGGGATTTTTCCATTAGTGTTTTACCAGGGTAAATCTGTGTTGATCTCGTGATACTGTTTCTTTCAGTGATCCCGTCTATATGCTTTTGTTATGAATTTGAAATTGAACACTGATAATTTAGCTTGGCATATGGAATCTTAACAGACCCTTTTCCATACCAAGATCTCCAAAGGTCTCCAAATCGACACTCCCCTCTCTTGATACATAAAAAATGGGCTCCTTAATGTATGTCCATAATCATCATCCATACCTTTGTCAAATATGTGGGATTCTTCATCCATGGCATCACGTTCCTGGCTAATAACTTAATAAGCTCATCTCCACGTTCACAATAATCCTCTTTAGAAAGTCTAGTTTCAAAGATGTTACAAGGGAGTGAACTTTCCGAACCCTCATGTAATGTTCCCAAAAGTGACATGCATGCAAACCCTAAAAGTGAGATGCATGCGAACCCTAAAAATGACATGCATGCCATCCTGTTGACTAAATTGTCATTGATGCCAACAGGTGTGTGTCAGTGTGTCTTGGTGCCCCTTGAGGAGCCTCTGATGGTTAAGTAAGTGTTAGCGTCTCATAGGAGACCTTTTGACTTTGCCTAAGCCCAAGTCTGAAGCCCTTGGAGCCCTTGGGACAATGGCAAAAGCCCTGATCCTCTAAGTTGGTCTATTCAAAACATTCACAAGGTTAAATGACAAAGTCCTA
>LPNX010422365.1:0-50655 GCA_001517045.1 Pseudotsuga menziesii | reverse complement strand
TCTTTACAGTATCCTTTTCCTGTAAGCCTATAATTAGTTGCTCATATAGTGAAGAGGGTCCTTCCAAATCTGTGGTTTATATATCCCTTTTTCCTACCGCATTATTTTTCCACTTTAGGGTTTATTCCCTATCTTCTTCCAGCTTTGCAATGAGGTTATTTATTATGGGCTCGTCCTTCTCACTCTGAATTCCTTTTTTATATTTTCCAAAGTCCCTTTGGCAGCTAGAAACATGGGAATCATTTAAAAGGTTTGTGGCATAGGTCTGTTCAACAATAGATAAATTATTTTCTAATTGTGACATGGTCCTTACCCTTGTGGTTGTACCTTGCTTCCCTCCAATGGACTTCCTAAATTAACTTTGAGTGGAATACCTTGTGGTGTGCCAATATAGACCAAAAAAGTGGTAATGACCCTATAATATCCTCTGTTTTAGCATATTTTTCTTTCTCTTCCTCTTTTGTGTTTGTATTCTTGTGTGTTATCCTCTTTTTTCTCACGTCTGTATAGTTTCCAGGTATTATTCTTCTTTCTTGACTTTGATGTGGCTGGCTCTTAGCTTGGACCAGCCTGTAATTCTGTTGCCTACCCCCTTAGTTAGGGGAGTGTGTTATAGGTTTTAAAAGGAAGGGCTTTCGCTTGAACATATTTATACATGTGTGATACTAGAATATAGAAGTTTAACTTATAATGTTTCAAAATAACAGAGTTAGGTCATAGACATTGTCTGGGTTCTTTGAATGGCTTCTGTGAGCACAAAATCACATCTCTACGTCCTTGCCATTATTGTAATAATTTGAGTCTATGTTGTACATCCTAACCTCTCTACCACATCCATAATAGGAAAGAGAATAAAAAAAGTTCCCCATTGGTCAAACCAGAAAATACATTATTGATTACATATGGGGCATATTGATTTAGCCGTGCAACATAGAACATGCACCCTTGCGTCTTTATATGGTCACATCTATACGACCTATTTGGTGCATTCCTGAGGTACGAGGTAATGGCTTAACTTATCTATTATGAGTATATTGCAATCAAGGACTCCTAGTAAGAGGCCGACACAGAGTATAGTAATAAGCAAACCTCCCATCCTCTACCTTCAGAACTTGATTTACTAGGTGTTCTTCAAGTTCGATGGATAAGGCACGCCTCATAACAAGTTCATGTAACAGGTTAAAGCATGCTTTGTGAACATAATCAAAACTGTGCCTATTTTTGTATTACTCATGAGTAAATATTTTTTTGGAAGAGATTTTCTTTTTCAATTTATTTATTTATTACATTCTCTCAATTTGGTTTGTTGAAAGATCACATTAATATGGCTTTTAGGTAGTGATTAGACTAGAAATATTGCACTAGTCTTGCTAGTGCATCACAAGTCTACCTTTGATACAAGCACACAGTGGAAACATGAAAGAAAATGAATACATTTTTCATAACTGTGCTCTGTGGGAAGCCGTGTCATATCAGCGGCGGTGGTAACATTTCTTGTTTAATAGTTATATGATAAGAATTTCATTGCTGCTAACATTTATAGCATGCTGTTTTTGGCCAGAACTCATCTTTTTTAGATCCAACTGCTAGTTAGTTGTTGTTTTGGATCCAGCACATGATATGCTGTGTCTTCACTTTTGAACAGTCAATCCTAAATCATATTCGGTTGCCAATGATTCACTAAGCAAGATTCTCATCTGACTGTCAAATGAGAGTTGTTGGGCAATCTCTGTTCCAAAATTATCTTGTGATGTTTTCACTAGTTTATAGTTTTGAGGCTATGTATGGATCAGGATTATATTAACTTAGTATTAGCTAGTTTTCTATGTTTCGGGGATTGAAGGCTCTTAGAGTATTGAATATATTTCTGCTGAGTTTATGATTGTAAATTTGGGCTTTTGTAAACATGGCTGTATGAGTTCTACCACTGTAGAAATCAACACATGTTTTCTCCCATAAAAAATAGTTTGACCCATGAGTACTTGCGAGTGGAGCTGGCAATTGATGAGCCAGATTTATGGGGAGTGAGCTTGACTTGTCACTGAGTGATCTTGGCTTGTTTTATGTGAAGGATTTTTAAATCATGATTCTGAGACAAACCTGGTGAGTTTTGTAAACATTCGAAGAATCAACTATGGCCAATGGGATCATCAGTTAGACACTGACTTCTCATTCTCAAAACTAGAACATTCAATGCCAGTAGAAATATCTCTGCTAGCCAGTTCTTGACTAGACAAAATGTTCTCAGCCAACCAACCATGATTTCTTAACTAATTTATTGAGAGGAGATTAAAGATACTTTTGGAAGAATGACCTCAGAAGAAATACAGACCTGATCCTCCATTGCTAGTTTTGTTTCATAGGTGGGGATTTCTATCTACAGAGCTCAAGTTATCTCTCAGCCTGTCCATAACAACTTCCTTCAAGCATAGCAATTCCAATATACAACATTGTGCCAAAATTTTTGCATTTGTATAAAATTTTAGGGATTTAGTTCTTATTGATATAGTTACAGCCTTTATGCCTATGGGATGGCTTTGACGTAATACTTATCAATACAAATAGTGAGTGGGATATTAACAAAGCTGTCAAAACTCATCTCTTCAGTATGTTACACCTCCCATTGAGTTTGTGGGTCAAAGTCTCCCTCTTATGCTTGCATACAGTAAATCACCAGCCTAAATGTACAATACCAATAATGATCATACGTACCCATGCACATCAAGACCAGAACTTTGTAACAAAAACTAAGACATAAATATTCAGCTGTCATTTAATTCCCATTTACTTTTGACTTCCCAGGAGAGGTAGTGGATAAAATATATGTAGTATTTGCCCTTACAAGGTAATTCCCCATGACTCTTAGATCACTGTCAACTGAATATTTTAATATAAATGTAGCTTGCCTTTGTAAGATAGCAGTGCTATTTCTTTGTAGCCCTTCTGTAGGCCTTAAAACCTTTCCTGGAGACCTTGATGACTTTGCACAAGCCTGAGATACGGTTGGAGATGCCTCTTTCCAAAAGAACTCGATTTGGTAAATGTTTCTCCCAAACTGATACCAGTACAGAAAAACTGGGTGACATTTACTAACATTATGAGGAATTTTTGTAGTCTATGTTATAATTTTATTGTACACATTTGAGAGGCTAGTTCTAAAATATGCCTTCTAAATCAGTGGCAGTAATTACCATTTATGGTCTTGATTAAACAATAGTGTTGGTTAAATATGGTGGCAGTCATTTTGGCCCATGTTTAAAAGTAATAGCATCCATCGAACCATAGGCTGCCATTTTTGGGCCATATCTCCTAGAACCGATAGGCTGCTGTACTTTTTTTGGTAAATTAGGTATTGGCATAACATTCATTGTATTAAAAAAATTGGAATGTTAGTGTGCTACTTTTGTTTTTAAAATATTCAAATTTCCATTTGTGGTAAATGGTGTGGCCAACATGGAACTCCTTGTTGGCATTCCTCTCCATTGTTTCCTGTACATGTACATACATAGACTGTGATTTCAGATGTTATTGTTGTTTTTAGAATCTCAAAGTGCAATTAAATAATTTGACATGCTCCTGGTATTTCTAATTCTGAATACTTTTCATCAACAGGGATGGTGGCGGTGCAGGGAAGAACTGGCATCATGATCGCAGGGCATTAAAGAAGTATAGCAAGTTCAATAACAAGTTCATGTAACAAGTTAAAGCATGCTCTGTGAAAATGTTCAAGGAAGTGTTTTTCATAGGACATATCTGAAACACTAGCCCCCTCCATTCTTTCATCAACTGAAAGCTGTGGCTGTAGCATTCATAAAAGAGCACTGACATGTTCTTCATTAAGTTGGTGACAGGCTTCTTTATAAATAGAAGAATGCCAATCTGGAGAAAAAATGTACTCTTTAATAAAACTAAGCACTTCAATAGCTCCTTGTAAAGGAATATTACTGGAGTCAGAAACACTGTCATTTGCAGAGCAGGGCTGTTCATGTCCATCAGAGATGACTACTTTCCTGCTAGCCTCTAAAAACAGATCTCCAAAGAGAGCATCATCTTCATGCCCGCTTGCAGATTCTCTGATCAGACTCGTCTGATGTGCAAATATATTTTACCTTTCAAGCTCTTCTTTTCTAGGCTGCACTTAAGTTGGTTATTTTAGTTTTTGGTTCTTAATCTTTGTTTTAAGCTGGCAGAAACAATGCTTATAGATAAGATTGGAGAGATCATATACAAGTTACAACTAAGCTGTGTGATACAGTCAAAGAGGTAAAATTTCTGAAACATGTATAAGTACTGAAACTTGCATTTTCAAAACTGTAGGAAACAGGAAAGCTATGGAAACATCAATAAGTTTTCTTTAACTAAGTGCCAAGCAAGAACCACCTATGAAGAGGTGTACGCTTCATATACTTTATAGGAGTGTGTGACCACCTAGCCTGATTTAATGGTCATCATGGCTTCCGCTGTTTAACGCTTCCCTTGCAGGGATGTGTTTGTCAATGAAGGGTAAACATGTCACTTTTTTGAGGATTTGATATTAGAACATGAACTTGTGATTTTTATTGTCATACAGTAGATTGGTTATGATTACTAAAACACTTTTTGGCTTTTCTATACAGAACATTATGCATCAGGCTACTTCACAGAGAATACACTGTTATGGGCTGAGGGTAGAGATAATTGGATGCCACTAACCAAATATAACCAAATAGATGTCAATGAATTTGAAGGCTATGGTACTGGAGTAAAATCTGGTTCAGTTACTGTTCCATTTTATGCCACGAAAAAAGTTGCATCATGTTTCTTAGAAGTTTCTATGATGATGGAATGCCTCTTTGAATGTGGGAGAGTTTTATTAAATAGATTTCAGGCTGGTCCTCTTTAAATAGATTGGAGATGATGATCCTTGGTTCACAGGAATCGTGCCGAAAGAGATTGGTAAATTGGCCCTTCTTGAAAGCCTTTATTTACATGAAAACCAACTTGTTAGCACTCCCACTTTTCCTTTTCTGACTGCATTAACTAATTGCTCCCACCTAGAGAAAATAGATTTGTCCAACAATCCTCTGGGTGGAATTCTACCTGTTTCCATAGCCCAGCTATCTAACAACCTCACTTTACTAGATTTATCTAACACCAGTATACATGGAAGCATACCTCACAAAATTGGCAACCTGATAAGCTTGACATACCTTGCACTGGCTGACAATCTCTTAAGTGGCAGAATTCCACCGGAATTGGGCATGTTCCAAAGGTTGGAAAGATTGCGCCTGTGGAACAATAAGTTACAAGGAAGCATTCCAACTGAGATTTCTCAGCTAAGAAATCTAGGAAGCATGTCAATTCACCAAAATATGCTCTCTGGCCCAATACCTCATTCTTTTGGTGACCTTAAACAGTTAAGAAGGTTGCTACTTTCGGAAAACCAATTATCAGGAACAATACATGCTGCTCTGGGTAACTGTTGGCGTCTGGAACTTCTTGAACTGTCTTGGAACAGACTCACTGGAAGCATACCACGAGAAGTTGCAAGTTTTTCAAATCTCCAGTTTTATTTCAAATCTCCTGAGATTAGTAAAATGGCTATGGTTCAAACTATTGATATTTCTTTCAACCTGTTAACTGGTGTCATCCCAGCTGCACTCGGAAGCTGCAAAGGACTAGTTAAACTCAATCTCTCTCATAATGCATTAAAAGGTTCAATTCCAGATACATTTGGTGAATTGAAAAATTTGGAGAAGATAGATCTCTCATCAAATAACTTATCAGGTGCAATTCCAATGTCCCTTGGAAAACTTCGAATGCTTCACACTCTGAATTTTTCTTTCAACAATTTGAGGGAGGAAATCCCCAAGGAAGGGATTTTTGAGAATATAGCTTCCAATTCATTGATGGGAAATCCTGGCCTTTGTGGACAACAAGTATACTTGCCTCTGTGTCCCCCTTCTGCTTCTCCGAAACAAAGAAATCATTCAGTTTTCAAAAATGTAATTATACCAGTTGCAGGTGTCAGCACTTTTGTGATATGTTGTTTACTCATTGGACTCTTATGAAGTCGCAGGTTGCATAACCAGTGATTTCATATGAAGATTTTGTAAAAGCAACTGAAGGATTTAATGAGGAAAACTTGATAGGAGTTGGTTTTTAAAATATATGTATAAGAATTAGCAAAAAAAAAAATTATTTTTTTAAAAAAAAATTTCCACAAGCGTCGCTTAGGCGACGGTTTATGCTGTCTCTTTTCCGACACCTTTTCTGGATAGCCGTCGCTTATCCGACGGTAATATGTGTCACTTTTGCGACATTTATTTTAATATGTGTCGCTTTTCCGACGGTAATATGTGTCGCTTTTTCGACGCCTTTAGTTGATATTCGTCGCTTAAGCGACGGTTATGAAGGCTATTTTTTCAAGCAAATTTTACTACCGTCGAAAATATTCTTTCGCTTAAGCGACGCTTTACATTTAAGCGACAGTTACATAAGTGTTGCTTAACTGACGACAAGTTTCCGACACTTAAAAAAAAATCAAAGTGTAATACATGCGACAGGAAAGTGTCGAAAATCTGACATGGTGGCTGTCGGATTTTTGGTCGAAATGTAGTAGTGAATCATACTTTACAAGGGTCTCCCATATCGAAGAAAAACTTGAAGCAGTGGATGAAGAAGTGGAGAATGTGGAAATTGTGATGACCACCTTGAATAGTCTCCCTAGGTCATGGGACTCTTTCATTCAAGGGATTTGTGCTAGAAGAAAGCTAGTCACCTTCAGTATACTGTGGGAGGAATGCTCACAAGAACAAGCTTGGATAGTATCCCAAAAAGAAAAGATGCAAAGTGAAGATGAAGATCTCACAATACACTCCAATAAAATTAGGAAGGACTATCATCATCCCAAAGGTAAGCATTCTCACTAGAAAGATAACCCTAGAAAAGATAACAGAGACATATCTAAATATAGATTCTCTACATGTGATGAAAGAGGACACTTTGCAAGAGATTGTCCCAAGAACAAGAAGGGATATCACAAGAAGAAGGACAACAAAATAAAACATCATGCTCACACTCCAGAGGATGATGAACCTTCCATAAAGAGAATGAAACAAGAAAGTGATAATTCTTCAAGTGATGAAGAATATGTTCTGATTTCTACCCTCACGGGAACTATCACACATGAAAGAAATTATTGGCTTATAGACAGTGAGTCTTCCAAGCACATGATGGGATTCAAGGAATATTTTGTGAAACTATCTGAACATGAATCACTCCATGAAGTAAAACCTGGGGATGACTACCAATATCCAATAAAAGGTAGTGGTGAATCCTCCTATAAGTTATACTCTGGAAAGTCTATGAAGATGAAGGATGTCTTGTTTGTACTAGGACTAAAGAAAAATATCCTCTCCATATCTACATTAGATGCAAAAGGAATAAGGATTGCATTTCTAGATGGCCAAGTCCTTATGTGGCCAAAGGGAAAGACTATAGATTATGTAGTACTGATTAGAGAGCAAGAGGGAGGCTTACACAAGCTAAAAGGCCAACCAAAACAAGCCTTGGTCCATGACTTAGTAGAGACAAATGAACTTTGGCATAGAAGGATTTGACATGTGAACTATAGGGCACTACCACTTGCAAGCAAAGCTGTTGAAGGTCTTCTAGAAATACAGGAAAAGCATGAATTTGTTTGCAAAGGATGTGTGAAAGGAAAGAACACAAAGAAGACATTTCCAAGTAGCAAGAGCAAGGAAAAAGGAATCTTGGAAATCATCCACTCCGATGTACGCAGTTCGATATCATCCAGTTCATTAAGTGGGTATGTATAATATTTTTCTTTTATTGATGATTTTTCTAGGAAGACATGGATATACTTCTTAAAAAACAAAGATGAAGTTTTCGACAAGTTCAAGGAGTTAAAATCCTTGATCAAGAACCTCATAGAAAAGAAAATGAAGACCTTTTGATCAGACAATGGTGGAGAATTCACACCAAATGAATTCAAATAATTATGTATAGATTTAGGGATTAATAGGGAGTTGACCACTCCATATAATCCACATCAGAATGGGGTTCTAGAAAGGAAGAATAGAATGATCATGGAAGCTACAAGGGTAGTGCTTCATGATCAAGATCTTCCCATGCAGCTATGGGCAGAAGCTGCTAGGACAATTTTGTATGTACAGAACAATACTCCACATCGAGTACTTGAGAACAAGAGACCTGAAGAAGTATTCTCCAGCAAGAAACTAGAAGTTAGTCATCTCATAATATTTGGTTGTCCAGTGTACATACACATTCCAAAAGAAAAGAGGACAAAGTTAGATCCTTCAGCGATGAAGGGTATATTTGTGGGATATAGTGAAAACTCGAAGGCTTACATAATATATTTCCCAGGATTCAAGAATATCGACATAAGAAAAGATGTAACATTTCAAAAATACTAAGCTTAAATCAAATTTATAAAGAGACCTGTTTAAGACCCTAAAGAAACAAAAGTACCAAGGGTTCAAGATACAACTATGAACGAAGCAACTCAAGAAGAAGATCAAGAAATAGAAGAACCATGGGAACATGTAGGTCCACCCCAAGAGAAGAATCCTCACAAGAAGAAACCTGCATGGGTGCGAGAGTTTATCCAAGGTGCAGAAAGATATGGGGTTCCAGAAGAAATGCATAGAGAAAGGAAGAGAAATAGGTCCTACTCCGGATATGTAACCCTATTAGGTGACATCATTGATAAATAACATTACAACTATGAAGAAGCGACAGAGAATAAAAAATGGTAGGATTATATGATCGAGGAGTACCAATCGATCATGAAGAATGATGTCTGGGATGTTGTCCCAAGACTAGAGTGGAAGACTATTGTGAATTCTAAGTGGATCTACAAGATCAAGCATGCTACAGATGGTAACACAGAGAAATATAAATCAAGATTTGTGGCTCATCGCTTATCCCAAAAAGAAGGAATATATTATGAAGACAATTTTGCACCTGTAGCTAGATACACTGCTATCATATCAGTACTTTATCTAGATATAGTAATGAAATGGAAGATACACCAAATGGATTTCAAGACTACTTTCTTGAATGGTGTAGTGGAAGGGGAAGTGTATGTGGAGAAACCACTCGGTTTGAAACATGAACCCAGGACATGGTACGGTAGGATTGACAGCTTTCTAGCTAGTTTGGGCTTGACCAAGATTAAAGAGGATTCCAACCTTTACTACAAGGTTGAAGAAGGGAACCCATTGATACTCCGAATATATGTAGATGACTTGTTTGTAAGAGGTGAGGATGGCTTGATTGCTAATACAAAGAGGAAGCTTACTTCCGAGTTCGAGATGAAGGACTTGGGTATGATGCACTACTTTATAGGGATGGAGTTGTGGTAGAATGTAGATGGAATCTCTTTGGAACAAGGGAAGTAGGTAGTAGCAATGCTAAAGAGGTTAGGGATTATGGACTCGAAGACCATAACCACACCTATGGAATCAAGCCTAAAGCTATTGAGTGATTCGTCATCAAAGTCAGTTTATGCTATGATGTATTGTTAGATGATTGGGTCCTTGCTGTACTTGACAAATACGAGACCAGGTATTTGCTTTGTTGTGAACACATTGAGCAAGTTCCTGAAGGATACTAGACATTTTCACATGACTGCTGGAAAGCTTATTCTGAGGTAGCTGAAGGGTACCAATGATTATGAGATCAAGTATGAGGAAAATAAAAAGATTAACCTGGAAGGTTGTGTTGATTCACATTGGGAAGGCAGTGCCATTGATTGGAAGATCACTTCAGGGTACTGCTTTGGTATGGGATCCAGTGTGATCTCTTGGTTTAGCAGGAAACAATCCTGCATGACACTGAGTACAGTCGAGGCATTGTATGTCGTAGCTTGTTCATCTATTTGTGAGGTAGTGTGGCTGAGGAAGACACTATCTGATTTGCTTTATCTCCATTTGGATGCTACTTGTATATATTGTGACAAGCAGAGTTATGTGAAATTGTCGAAGAACCTCGTGTTCCATGACAAGTCGAAGAGTATTGAGATCAAATATCACTATATTAGGGATATCATGTAGAGAGGAGTAGTGAACCTCGATTATGTTGCGACAGATGAGCAGATAGCTGATTTATTGACCAAGCCATTGAGCAGAGTGAAGTTTGAGTACTTCAGGGAGAATCTTGGTGTTCTCTAGATCAAGGTTTCTTCCAAGCAGAAGTGATGAGTCCATGTGCCTTTCTAACATGGTGGTAGTATTGGTTCCTACCACAGTCATATGTAAGTGCAGAGCCATTATGACATTGTGGCAGGCTGGGCCTCCCATGGTCATATGTAAGTGCAGAGCCATCTCACATGGTGGCAAGCTGGGCCTCCCATGGCCAGATGTAAGTGCAGAGCCTTTATGACATGGTGGTAGGCTTGGCCTCCTATGGTTAGATGTAAGTGCAGAGCCTTTCCCACATGGTGGAAGGTCAAGCTTCCCTTGGTCAGATATAAGTGATGAGCCTTTCTGACATGGTGGTAGGATGGGCCTCCCATGGTCACATGTGAGTGTTGCGCCTTTCTAACATGGTGGAAGGCTGGGCCTCCAATGGTCAGATATAACTAATGGATGAGCCTTTCTGACTTGGTGGTAGGTTGGTCCTCCCATGGTCAGATGTGAGTGCTGGGCCTTTCTGAAATGGTGGCAGGTTGGGCCTCCCATGGTCAGATATAAGTGCTGGGAGGGCCTTTTCAACATGGTGGCAGGAAGGGCCTCCCATGGTCAGATATAATCACTGAATAAGATGAAGACCTACATGGAGGCTAGTCCTACAACAAACATGAAAAAGTATTGGCTCTGTATAACTTCCTATGATGAGTAGAATTGCGATATAACACCGTTTGATCAAGATAGTGGAAGCAGTGATGATGATTCGGTGATGATCCATCTTTAATGATGATCCAATGTCGATCTAGCTTTGATGATGATCGAATGGTGATCTAGATTTGATGATCATCGAGTGATGATCCATATGATCCAGTGATGATCCAGCTTTGATGATGATCCAGATGATCTAGTGACAAAGACTTGTACTAATGAATTGTTTTAAGAGAATGCCTTCCTAGTTAAGAGGGAGTGTTGATGTATTTGTAACTAAGGAAAGTATTCACTTTTATATTTTATATATTGTATTTCATTGGTCCCTGATGTTCCTATCGAGGTAATCATTAATGTAATCAAGTCATGTAAAGTCATATAGGTTAACCCTCCTAGTTGATTGGGGTGTAAAGTCCCCATAGTTTTGGGGCACTAGGGTTATTAGACTCTCCTAGAGAAGCCGACCCTCCTAATCAATTGTCAAGTAAGAAATTAGTATAAATAGAGAGTCAGCCTCTCTATTTGAGACACACACTCACCTAGCTATAGCGTATATGTGAGAAAGAAGAAGCTCGCTCAAGTGAGAGAGAGAACAACTGCTGGAGATCATCTTTTTGTCTTTGGGTTTTACTGCTACCATTTGTGCTCATTCTATATCTCAGGAAGTTGCGGGCTTTTCTCCTTTATGGTTTCCCTGAGGAAACTCTTTGTGTCTATTGTCTCTTGTGATTAATTGCTGTGCATGTTATTCTCTCAGATAAGATCCTAAAATCATATCATCTAATTGATTAAAATTTAATAGATATGCATAGAACTATATGAACTTGGAACCCATATTATTCCAAAGTGTCCTCCAAAAATGTATAAGATATATCATATCTCTATTAAAAATGATACTTCTTAGTAGTCCATGTAACCTCACAAACTCTTAGAAAAACAAAACACCACTTCAGTAGCATCGCTGTTCTTACATGGTATGAAATGCAGCATTTTTTAAAACCTTTACACTACATCCATTACAGCATCATGACCTCTCTATACCATAGGAATTCCTAAAATGAAGTCCACATTTATATCTTCCCATGATCTCTTGATTAACGGTAGTGGTGTATATAACCATGTGTTTTGACTATTTCCTTTTTCTAGTTGGAAACTACATCTCTCAACAAAATTCTTAACTTACATTTTGATTCTAGGAAAAACGTTTATTTACTTCACTAACATTGTGGTCTTATGATCTTATGAATGCCGAAATTTCCACTCAAATATTTGTTATGCAATTCTATTACAAGATTCAATTGTAGTTAGTTGTATGGAATGCACAAATGTTGGTTCTTAAACAACAATCCTTCTTGCATACGTAAATTCAAATACAATGTAATATGGATGCTTGAAGGTGTTTTTCATGCTTTCAAATCCTTTGCAAAATTTCAGTCTTATGTATACAACATTTCCATACTTTGACTAGTAAGAAATGAAAGATAAGTGACTACGTGACCAAAAAAATTGGTTACCATGTTTTTTCAAGGGATAAATGACAAAAAATTGAGAAATTTTAAGTGAGATAACTAAAAATGACCAAGATAAATGACCAATTTGGTCACAGGATAAGATTTATACTAAAAATGACTACATAACAATTGGTTATTTATTTGGTCATTTTTAGTTGTGCCACTACCACAATGGAAAATGAAACTTTTGATATTAAATTTGTACAATTTACTAAATTTGAACATTGCAGATGGATTTGGAGTTAAACTTTCAATATATTGTAGACCCCCTAATGAGTTCAATGGGTTATTTCGATAATTCACTTAGTGTCATGTTTTCGATATTTTTCGTTTCTCATTAAAAGCTTCATCATGTCTTGAATTTTATCCCATTGTGTTCATATTATCACACTTATCATGCTCATATTTCATTTGGACAAAATCCTCATCATTTCTCCCATTCGAATTTCGGTTGAAGTTTCAGTAAGTAAGAGTATTTTACATCTCATCAGTTCAAATCCTACTAGTTTGCACCTCCTGATTAATTTATCGATCTTGTCTATGGATGGAAAGTCATCAAATTTATCTCTAAAATGTTACAAATACTACCTTGATGTTCATGTAGAGAAAAATATGTCTATATCGTCCATTTAAAATAAATCCTATATTAATAATATATTTGAACATGTAAGCATATAGTATTTTATATATGTTAATACCTACTATTAAATATTTAATATATATAATATTAATATAACATGTTATTGATAATATATAAATACATTAAGGTGAAACATTATAAACAAATAAAATCATAAATATTATTATATAAATAATAAGATAATAATATAAATGTTATAATAATATAATTATTTAACAAATTAAAAAATAAAACTCAAATAACGAGGGAAAGAAAAATTTGGGGAAAAAATTGAGGTCATATCCATAGTGTTAGGATTATGAACTCTATGCTTTTGTGAAAACCACCATTAAGATATACAATGTCATGGTTATGAACCCTATGTGTTTGTGAGAACCACCATGATAATTCGAAAAAACTCCTGGGGATGTCCAAGGATTTTTGTTACTATAGCTTGAGACCTAACTAGCTTAAGTTGACATAGACATTTGAAATCCAATAGTTTTCGTATTTCTTTATGGGGTAAGATCCTTAGTGTCATAGTTATGAACTGCTCTAAATGTATAATGGTTCCTCAATACCCAACCTAAACCAAAACTCTATTGACAACTAAAGAAATGAATCTACAACATGCTCCTGCAATTTTATACTTTAGGGATCCAAATTTCCACAATGGCTGCAGTGGAAGGGCCACATAAATACTTGTACAAAATGCCGGGCATCGAGCTTACTACCACAACCGAAAAAATCAACACAGTGTACATAAAGTTGGCCTTGAAACTCCATCCTGATAAGGCCATCCAAAATGGTGCTTTGCAGGAAGAGGAAACCACATGGGTTTAGGAAATTCTTCATTCCTATGAAGTCTTGTCTAATCTCCAAGATTGCTCCTAGTATGATTCTCACCGCTCCCAAATAATATGCTCTTTCTCTTCCTTTTCCTCTGTGGAAAATTGCGATTTCAATATCAATTTATGGCAATTATATTATTGCACTTTTGTTTATTCTAGCTATGGGGATACTCAAAAACATTTCTTTACAGTTAACGTGGATATTTTATATATTGTTATGACCAAAAATAACATACATTCATTCCATGGGGACCAGATCTGTCTCCAAGGACCCCCCATTTAGAAACCTCAAGATCCCCTATGCCCAAGTCTCTGCTTTCTATATGTATTGGATTGTTTTTCCACCACCAAGGAATTTACCTGGGTTGACGAGTTTAGGGATTCTATAGGTTTTAATCACAAGAACACGAGACTATTAGAGGAGGAGAATACTAACTTGAGGAAGAAGGGCAATAGGGATTATAGTGATACTTTACATCATCTTGTTGATTTCATTAAAAGGAGGGATACAAGGGTTTTGTAGAGGAAAATGTAGAGAAATAAGGAAGAGGAGGTGATGGTAGCACAAGCAAATATTTCACATGGGAAATGAGAGAAGGTGAAGCTCACAAGCAAAAGGAAGTATGAGGAGAAAGAGTGGGAAAGACTTGATGAGGGGGAGGAAGTGGAAGAGTTTAATTGGGATACGAATTCAATTGATGTAGATGATAAAGATTGTATTTATAAAGGAAATTATGAAAAGTAGAACTCCATAAATTAAAGAAATATGCATTCCAATGAAGTTGAACCAAATACAGTTTTGGGTCATCCAGACCCAGATAATGGAACTCAAAATGATATGGGAATTTCAAGGCTTGCTCAAAGGAAAGGTTCCAAGAAGAAATCAAAATAGAGAAGAATGTTGGTTGTAGGTACTCATAATAATCCAACAACTATAATTGTAGATAGGGAAAATATAAGGTCAGAGCACAATTTAGGTGATCGAAAACAAGGGACATAGTTTCGTTTTCCTGCAGATAAACACACAAATGAAATTGAAGGTGATAACAAAATGGGACGACTTACAAAACGTAAAAACTAATCCATTTAAAATAATTATGCTACTGAAAACACACCATAAAAGGATATTAGCGCTAAGACCAAAAAGAAAGTGAAAGCTAAGAAAGAGAAGGGAATTAGACAACTCTGAAATGGGATGCTTCTTGCTGAAATGTTCCCTTGATATTATTTTCTTACTGGAGCTTAGATATGCTTTTGACACCAGGTTTTCAGAAAACTAGAGAGGTTATATGTTGTGTATTTTGTTTACCTTGTGGATATCTACATGGATCTAAAAGTATACACGTGTTAAATGTACAACTGGTTTGGTGTGCTATAGCAATGATGACAAAATATATTCATTTTTCAATATTTGCATATTAAGACTAGCCAACATATGATACCTTAATTATGATTGGATAAGGATTTGTTTATTGTCATGTATATGTAAATTAAACTCAAAATGAGTTAATATGAACCTATCTGAGCAAACTCAAGGACAAACTAAAAAAATGGACTATTCCATTTTGGGCACATAATTGCTAAGTTATGTCTGCTAAATTCGAGCATACTTGGTACTTCTTTTTTTAAACTTGATTCTTCCTAAAAGAATCATCTTTCCATTGCATTAATTATTCCTTGCTTGTTTACCACTTCAAGGAAAGGCCATATTAATAGAACAAACGTTTAGGATATTGTGTGTAAATGTAGAACAAAACATCAAAATATTTTTCAGAAAACAAATAAACTTTTATGTCCTTGCAAATACCAAATTATATGTTTATCAGCTAGAAATGTTGTATATTGATTAGCCATGATGTGCCAATATACTCTGTATGGATTGAAGGAAATATATTTGGCATTCAGAAACATAATACATTTGTGTTGCAACATAAAAAATACAATAACCCATCATCACACAATAGATAATCATTAGTAATTATAAGTAACACAATTTGCAATCATTAATGTTTGAGTTGCTAGGAGTCTAGAATCTATTCAAAGTAAGCATTGGAAACTAAGCTAACATATGTAAAATAAAGACTTAATTATGTGTTATGTGCCTTTTACATAGACCTGGAATACTAGTGGAGGGTCGTTCCCCATACATTGTAGTTGTGGTACAAGAATTCATGATCTAGTTTGGATCCTGTTGCACTTGACTTTGCTATTTTATAGAATGTAGTTCCTTGTTACTGTTATCCTCTCCATATAATAAAGGTGGCTAAACCTTCATAATTTCTCTCTCTCTCTCTCCACCTCTTAATCAATAGTGAGTTTGATAAATTTTAATCAAATGGAATCTACATCTATTTTGTTCTCCAATTCCCTTGACACCATGTACTAATGATTCTGTAAAAGGAATACTACCTTGAGGTGTTCATCTTCTATTATGTTCCTCTTATTTGGGAGTACTTTTACAAATAACCTCCGATTATATTATATACAATATGAATTATAATATAAGTAACTAAACATATGCCATATGTGTTGTGTTTTTTAGTGAAATTACCCTTCATAAATGGGAAACATGTCAAAATTGTTATTTCGAACCACTCTTTTCTGTGTTGAGATTGGGAACTTGTTTCTGTAGAAATGGGATACATTTTGTAATAAATGTTTCAAGTTTCTTCATATATGCATTCAAAATTTAGAAAATACTTTTTCCTATAATGGAGCAAAAGGTAGTTGCAGTAAGGTACTTGGCTAATTTTATTATGTATATTGTGAGTGTAATTTATTATGTATTATAACCTAATGATAGAGAAAATTCCTAGTTTTTGGGAATGTCAATAGTGGTGGTGTTTCTAGTGGAACTCCTCTACAACAATGTTTTCAACATCCATAATGGAGAAATGATTTAAAAAGTTTTCTTGCATTTTAAGAATATGGATATATTATTTCATTGCTAATGTTATGATGAATTTATCCTATCTTGGATATGCATATACATCCAACGTAGTAATAAAGCTATTTATGTTTGATTTAGTTGGGTGAATTCAATGTCTAGTATTGTTATGATTCTAGTATGTAATGGTCCCCATTGGTCACTATGTTTACTGTGAGTTTAAATATTTTTAATGCCCATTTTTACAACATTTTCTACATTACATAATTTGAGATGTCAATCCTCACAAATGACTGTGTTTTAAATGCATTCGTTGTTGTTGGTAGTTGTATAACGATATGGGAAATATTATCCATCATCTTGTTCCTTTGTTTCTCATGGGATTCTTGGAGAAACATCATGGTATGATCTCCTACTCTATCGTTATATCCCAAATGTTAACCTAGAGAATTGACAAGAAGGAATATAGTGTTGGGTATAAGAGGTGTTCTTGTATTCTATACAAAATAAGCCCAAATCCTTTTTGAGAAAAGTGATACAAGCTATCCTTGATGAAGATAAAGAGGATAGGTGCAGTAGTAAAGAAGAAAGGGATAATTTCTATAGCTTTAAAATTCCATTTGAGTTACATTTGTGTCTTGAAAGTCAAGTTACAAAAGAATAAATTACGAATGGGAATCCCACCCATAGAATCCTATGTTTGGATCTTAGAAATTCCCTAGCATACAAAACTTACCTCCTTGATCAAAACCATCTAGTTTTGTACAGAACTGGTTGGTTCTATACATGCCATACAAGGGCATTCTCTTTTTCAAATTTTTTCTTAAAAACCTACAAACCTAAGTGAGACGTGGGTGGTAACTAGCCTTAGGCTCATACTAACAAAATTATAAAATGTACATACAGTGAGTTCACAATAATTATCAAGCTTTCCGCCCATGTGCAGGGTTGTTTTGGTATGTTTCGGGTTCCTTCGTGCATATCTTAAGGATCATGACAAACTCAACCTGTGTTTTCTTTGATAATCACATATAATGCCTTGAAGAGGTATGATCCTCATCCATAAGCTCAACATATCTCTTACAATAATTGTTAGGATATTTGGACACTTAGGATTTAGTTAATATCAACTTTTGTAATATATCCGTTAGGTAAAAGTGTGTTTCTTTAGTATGCATTAGTATGCATTTGTAAATATTCTAATCCGATGGTCACGGTATGTTCTAGACATAAAGTGATCTGATGGTTCAACTTCTCTTAGATCATACGTACTATTGATCTGTGGCTTAACACCCGATTGGTCCATAATCTCTATTTAAAGAGAATGGAGGGTCCTTGGCTAGTTGATTGATTATGAGAAGCTCGTGTACCTTTCTTTCTTTTGCATAATAAATTGCTCAAAGCCGCTATTTGGCTGGCTCCGTGGACTGTTTCCCTCTCGAAGATTTTAACCACATGACAAACATCGATGTATTGATCTATGATTCATTTGTGTGAAGTGGTTTCTCTAGGTGTTTGGTCTTTTGGCAGTACCCTGTATAACTGAACATTGTATCAGAGCGTTTATGAAGAGCCGCTTTTGATTTTGATCAAGATTTGGAACCGATGTTGTTGAAACTTTGAAAGGGTTTCTAGTTCTGGAGTTTTTGTGCATTTTTGGGCTATGGGAGCTGTTCCATTGCATCTGGAGCATCATTTCCATTGGGTAACAGTCTTCATTTCATTTAAAACCATTTCTGTTTGATCCAAAAATACCCATTCTTTTACGTACCTTTTAAACTTAGCTCACTTGGTTCAAAGTTGCTTTATTCCTTGTTAAGTCTTGAGTTCAAGTCTTATCTGGTTATGTTTTAGTGCATGCGATTTCTATTTTCAAGTTACTTATTGTAAAAGTGCATCTCAGTTAAACAAAATAAAATAAAAAGTGAGTCACTTAAGTCTTTTAATTTATTGCCTCACTATTTAAAAGTAACATTATTGTAAAAGTGAACATCACTTATTTTACAAAAGTGATTCACTTAAAAAACAACTTGATTATAAGTGATTGTCAAGGGTTCATCTTGGGAAGAAGGGAGGTTATTTTTTTTAGTTGGTCAAGTTAATATCTGCCATGTCATTATTGGCGACATCTTCAACATTTTCTTTGATCAAGCTTAACTTCATCATCAAGAATCAGTTTTTAGTGTCGTTTTTTTTAAACAGCCTAATTTTTCGAGCTTGTTGCATCCAGATAGTTAGTTTTTGTTCTTTCAGCCATTAGTTTACAGTATGTATACCCATTGTGATATTATACTTACACGTTCTAACTATTTCTCATGGAAATCTTGTATGGAGGATGGTCTACGAAGTAGGGGAATTTTCAGAATTACCTTAGGGAAAGAAACAAAACCCATTGATGATTATTGTAAAATTAAACGGGAAAATAGATGTGATCAAGCTTATGGATTGATTGGGATGTCAATCTCTACTGATTTGCGATTCCACATATCTGCAATTGATGAACCTGATAAAGCTTGGGAAAAGTTGGAATCTGTGTTTGGTAAACATAATGAAATCCGAGGTCATCAACTTAAGAATGAGTTGATTTATTTGAATCCAAGTGATTTTTCATGCATTCAAGACTATTTATCTAAGTATAAAAATCTTAGACTCTTATTTGAAGAATGTGATATTAAGAAATAAGACAAACAATGAATTTATCATATTCTTTCCAATCTTTGACCTGCATATTCTGTTTTGGTATCTACATTCTACTCCATGAAAGAATCATTAACTGTAGCTAGCTATCAAGAGCCTAGCCTTGAATCATTTTGTGATTCCTTAATTAAAGAGCAATATAAGCTCATTCATCTTGGAATAATTAACAATGTAGATACATTTGGGAGAGCCTTATTGTCCCAACAGAAAGAAAAGTCCAAGCCAAAAGGAAAGACGACTTAGTGTCATTGAAATTTTTGTGGAAAAGATAATCATGATGAATCTAAGTGTTTCAAGAAGATGGAAGCCTTTGAAGCAGCAATGAAGAAGCACCACATCAGCCTAGATTCGTCTTCAGAATGTACCTTTCATGGAAATGCACTTTGTACTTATGGTTACTCTTATACTGCATCTTCTTCTTTTAATTCAAACGAATGGCTCATTGATTCCGGAGCATCTTATCATATTGCTAAGGATCAAGTGATATTTTCTACTATGCATGAATGTAACACCAAACAAATATTTGTTGGTGATGATAAATGTCTAAGTGTTGTAGGAATTGGAACATTTCGAGTAGAAAATGGTCATTTCAGTGATGTACTATGTGTTCCAAAAATTTCTTGCAATTTGTTATCAGTCTATCGAATTATGCATTTGGGTGAAGGTAAAACTGTGACGTTTACACCTCACCAAGTTGTAATCAAGGATTTTAAAAATCCTCAAAATGTCCTTGCTATTGGAACTGTTAATGATATTACCAGGCTGTACAAATTTAACAACTTTGGGTCATCACCTTTTACTTTAGTTTTTGTTTCTCATAGTGATAACTTGATCAAACTTTGGCATGAGCGATTTGGTCACCTAAATTATCACTCATTGCAACAACTATGTAAAGACAATATGGTGACAAGTCTTAAACATCATTGGGACAATTTTGATAAATGTGCCTCTTGACACGCCTCGATTCCCTTGGAGCTTGTGCATAGTGACTTGTGTAGCTCTCTTCCATATGCTTCTCTTTTTGGTTTCAAATATTTATTAACTTTCATTGATGACTACTCTAGACGCACTTGGGTTTACTTCCTAAAACTTAAGAGCAATGTATTTAACATGTTCTTGGCCTGGAAGGCTATTGTTGAAAAATAATCTGGTCATCAAACTATTAAGTTAATATCTGACAATGGAGGAGAATATGTTAAAAAAAAAGTTCACTACTTTCTGTACTAAACAAGGAATCCAACAATAACACACGGTTCCATATACACCACATCAAAATGGTGTAGCTGAACGGAACAACCGCACTTTAAAAGAAATGGCTAATTGTATGATCCAATATAAGGGACTAAGTCTTCAATATTGGGCTGAGGCCATAAATTGTGCAAATTACATAGTTAATCACACAACAACTAAATTTTTACAACATATAACACTAGAAGAAGCATGGAGTAAAATTAAACCAGATGTAAGTCACTTCTGTGTGTTTGGTTGTGAAGCATGGGCTCACAGTTCAGATGAAAAATGGGAAGCATTGCAGCCTGAAAGTGAAAAGTGCATATTTGTTAGATATTCAAAAGATGTAAAATTTTATAGACTTCTTTAGCCACATTCTCATGATATAATCATTAGAAGAGATGTTAATTTTGATGAAAATATCTTGGCCTTCGAACCTAACTTGGAGGGTGTGCCATCTTTGTTCTGCGAGCCTGATTCAGTGATTGTGCCTTATTCTTCTTCTTCCAACTTCCCTGACAGGTTTCCAACTCCAGTTTCTGATGATGACAGTGAGGATGAAAATCCACCTCTGCCTGCTCATGTTCTTCCAATTGCACAAGCACCAATACTTCCTCCATGGGTTCGCTCAACATGTGAAGCAATTGGTGATATTGTCGATGATCCTAGAGATCAACATCGAACATGTTATCAGTTTTAGTGATCCTCTTCTCTTTTGGCTCAAGTTTCCAAGAATTATGATCTAGAAACTTTTGCAAAAGCTTCAAGAAATCCATATTGGGATGCAACTATGGATGAAGAATATAATTCCTTAATGGTGAACAATACTTGGGATCTTGTTCCTATTCCAAAAGGAATAAAAATTGTTAGATGTAAATGGGTCTACAGAACTAAGTATGCATCAAATGGAAGTATTGAAAGACTTATGGAAAGTTTAGTTTCCAAAGGTTTTTCCCAAGTTGAAGGGATTGAATACAATGAAACCTTTGCTCCTATCACAAAAATGAACTCCATCCACCTTGTTCTTTCCCTTGCAGTCTTACATAACTGGGAAGTCCATCAAATGGATGTCAAGTATGCCTTTGTACATGGTTCTTTATAGGAGGACATTTACATGGAACAACCTCCTCAATATGTTCAAGATAACTCTAGCCTTATCAATCTCCTTAAGAAATCCTTATATGGCCTTAACCAAGCTCTTAGAGCTTGGTATGCCAAAATAGATAGCTTTATCCTTGACACTAGTTTTTCTAGATGCCATTCTAACCCCAATGTCTATACCAAGAAATTAGGAAACCATCTAATCATACGTGTTCTTTATGTTGATGATCTTATCCTTACTGGTAGTGACCCTAAACTTTTAACCCATGTGAAATCCAGTCATAAGAAAATTTTTGAAATGTCAGAATTAGGACATTTGCATTATTTTCTTGGTCTCCAAGTCTTGCAAACCAAAGAATGAATATTTATTTCCTAGTATAAGTATGCTTGTGACCTTCTTCGTCGCTTTCTCATGGAATACTGTAAAGTAGCCCCTCCTCCCTTCTAGTCCGGAGTCAAACTTTCTGCCACTTGTACTTCCCTTGAAGTAGATGCCACCTTGTATTGTCAGCTTGTTGGTAGTTTTTAATACTTGACTCACTCTTGTCCTGACCTTTCCTGTACCATTGCTCGTGCTTCCCATTATATGTAAAATCCTCATGAAAGCCAGTGGAAAGCAGCAAAAAGAATACTTTGATATATTAGAGGTACAATTCCATTTGGGATTCATTACAATATAGGGGGGACACCTTTGTTGGTTGGTTTCACTGATTCAGATTGGGCCAGTGATCATGATGATCGAAAGTCTACTGCAGGTTATGTTTTCAGTCTGGGATCTAGACGTGTCACTTGGGATTGTAAGAAACAACAAGCTCTTGCTCTTTCTTTAGTAGAAGTATAATATTGAGCCGTAGTTAATGTGAGTCATGAAGCTTTATGGCTTCGACAGATCCTTTTAGAGTTTGGATTCGAGCAGCAGCAACCTATTCCACTTTGGTGTGACAATAAAAGTGCCATCAAGCTTGCCAAAGATCCAGTTCTACATCAACAGAGAAAACACATTGAGATACACATGCACTTCATCAGAAATCTTGTTCATGATGGTGTTCTTGAAATGCTTTATTTCACTATAGATGATCAAGTTGCACACATCTTCACCAAGTCTCATACAGAAGCAATGTTTTCTAAACTTCAATCTATGTTAGGAGTTTAGGAATGTGTCATTAAGGGCGATGGGCTCTAATGCCTCCTTCCTTCTCCTAATAGTGTCACTTTTGTAAATCCTTCAATCCTATACCAAGTTGTTCTTAAGGGAGGATGTTAGGATATTTAGACACTTAGGAGTTAGCTAAGATCAACTTGTGTAATATATCTGGTAGGTAAAAGTGTGTTTCTTTAGTATGCATTAGTATGCATTTGTAAATATTATAATCCAATGGTCACAATATGTTCTAGACATAAAGTGATTCGACGGTTCAACTTCTCTTAGATCATACATACCATTGATCTATGGCTTAACACCCGATTGGTCCATGATCTCTATTTAAAAAGCATGGACTGTCCTTAGCTAGTTGATTGATTATGTGAAGCTCATGTAACTTTCTTTCTTTTTCATAATAAATTGCTCCAAGCAGCTATTTGGCTAGCACCGTGCATTATTTCCCTCTCGATTTTTTTAACCACGTGACAAACGTCGGTGTATTGATCCGTGATTCATTTGTGTGAAGTGGTTTTTCTAGGTGTTCATTCTTTTGTGAGTACCCTGTGTACCCGAACAATAATTATTTTGACATTATTGTGTCTGAATATCAAAATTTCTTGCTTGAATATTCTCATTAACTTGTTCAACCTCTTGGTCTATATCGGGATAGTAAATCCTATATCAGGTGTGCCAAGACCTTAACTTTACACTGAAGAGAAGAAACATTTGATTGTTTCCATAAATAAGCAACACAAATTGATATTTATGTCAAACTGGGCACGTTATTTTTCTTATGGTTCTACTTGCACAGAAGTCATGCATCATGCTTAACCAATATATAGTCTATCATGAAGGTCCTCCATATTACGTTGACGTTTAAAGGGTCTCAAAATTGTATTACAATTCCGAGTACCAGGGTAGCTCCTAGACATGAAAACAAACAGTTCTACTTGTAATTAATATGCCCTATTGTTCATTTTCATAACTTTCCTTTACTCTGTCAATAGTATTTCATGTCTTGCATGCTTTACTCTAGCAACAATATTTCTTGTCTATCAACAGTATTTCTTGTCTTGCATGGTTCAAGATGTGTAAGTGGAGTTACAATTATGTCCTATATCTGAACAAGTTGTTGATATCATTACCAAGGATCTACCTACAACTATTTTTGTTGCCTTGAGAAATCAGTTAGGACTAATCACCATTTCTCATGTAGGGGGAGATTGGAGAAAGCATGATCTGCACAATCTTGGATGATCAACGGTGACAGTTTCTATTTTTTTATGCTTTTGTATTTTGTTTTAATGCTAATAAAATATGCAACTATGTGCAGTTATTTTTAGTCGTATCTTTGGTTTTATTTTTGTTGTTCGATGCCTATGGCACATGTCCTTAATATTATTCCTTTTATGTCTTTTCTAGTTTGTTTTTCGTGGCCTCATAGTTATCCTTAATATCCATGTATAGTGATGCTTCTATGTTTTCCTAAAACAACTGAACAAAGTTGAATAATATACAATTAATTATTTTGAATATGCTATTCATTCAATGTTTGAGTAGAAATATTAAGTTTTTCTTTATTGAATATTGGATGTTATAATTTTTTTTCTAATTACATCTATAGTGTAAGAGCTTTAGAATTATGTTTCTTCATAACAAAATTAGCTAGAATATCTAAAATATTATGTCAGACATGTTTTAAATCCAATTACAAGAAGTGGTGTCAAATGATATAGGTAGGCCAATAACCAACAATAGTGATAATGATAGCATTTTCAATTAGGTTATTGTCTCCTCAAGAGTCTAGTTATATCTTCTCTATTTCAAGGTGTGACATTTCAATTTCTTTATTGCCTTGATTAATGCAATTCAAGCACATGTGTATACAACTCATTTGCATCAATTTCTGTGCATCAATTTTAAGAGATGTAAGAAAATACGATGAGATATCAATGTATTTCTAGTTAATATTCGATTCAAAAGTAGGGTGCACATAATAATATTGGGAGAACATAGTTTGATATATTCATGCACAAACATAGATCAAACTACAAGAGAATAATATTATAAATTAGAATTAAACTTATATAAAAAAATTGGTTGTAGTAATTGTATGGAAAGGTATGCAATCAGAAGAAATATGGATATTAGTAATAGAAAATGGTGTATATTCAGGTGAAGGAGAAAGATACATCTATCTCGTGTACTTTCCTTAAGTAGATTTTTTTGGCTCGACTTAGAGAGCTCTTATTTACAACAGACAGATGTAGGTTCTAGTTGTAAGTGTTTTTAATAATCTTAACCCAACACCTTTAATTCTATCTATGTTGCTTATAATATGTCCACCAACCTATAACCACATGACAATTATCCTATATCGCATACATGGAATCTATTTCTAGTTTTTGGGTTGTCTTGGAACCTATATAAACTATAGAATCCCACTTTTGAATCTCACTGGATCCTAACTCTCCAGTAGTGCAAGCACAATTGGGGTTTAAAAATGAGCAAGTGTTGTCTTCATGCTGGTAAATGATCCCTACATGAACATTTTTGTACTAACTTTTGTTATTGATTCTTCCACCTGTAGGTGCCGAAACTTCTCTTAAATTAGCAACACTTTAAATTCTGATATATAGGTTCCTTATATGATAAGGTATTGACTAATTGTACTAAACAAATATGCCAACAATAATCAATTTGACATGACATCTCATTGATAAAAAACTGGCGAAATAATTGTCCCTTACAAGTATATATATTCTTCCAATTTAGCACAAAAGAACTGAAAGGAAGGATGAATCAACAAATCCAACTCTTACATGTTTCCAAGCCAAAAATAGTAACTAAGATATGCGCAATCTCAGCAAAAAGTAGACAAGTTTACAAACTATAGAGACATGCCTTTCTTGTCCTACTAGATTATCAACAGCAAGTGCAGTACTCTCATAATGAATGTATATTTGTGAATATTTCTCAACTGATGGTATGAACCACAAATTGCATTTTTCTCTCCAGCTACTATAAATCCTTGATCAACAACCAATCATTGACTAGAGTTGTCTGCAAAAAAGGAAATATTTTGATATGGAATCATTCCAATGTCATGTAACCCTTCTATCAAATACAAAAAATTATGTTCGAGCTGTTTGTAAGTCATATGAGAAAGTGGATCATGATGACGGCTAAGAAAGGTAGTTTGAGCTCCATATTTGTCTATTGTTGTCTTCCAGATATTTCTAATATCTAAGACATCATTCCAACCTCATCTTTAACAAAAAAAATTCTTGTAAGATGTCAGTCAACCTTTTGAATGAAAAATACTTTTGCAACCGCATCACTAGCTATCATAAATGGAATATGGGCACTATCTTCAAATAATGCAGGAGAAAGATCCTCCACAAGTGTTGACTAAATGTTCTCTATATCCTCTATGCCAACACTATAGTTATCACGTAAGAAGACCATAATCAATAGACCTACTATTGAACTACATGTTTGTACATGCTATTTGCTCTAGTCGAAACTCTTGATAGTTAGCATCGGACAGCTAAATATTTAGTAGAGTTTCTTCCTTAGATACACATCTCCTCATTGTACAACTTGAAAGGTTTTCTCAACATGCACATGCATTTTGAGGGGTAATAGTGCCAATATAGTTTATGAGTTCTTCTTGAGGCTATTCTTAGATGTTCAAGGTGATTTTTGATGCACTTTTTCATCACAGTAGAAGGATGCTTTCCATAGGATTTTTGTTACTTGCTTCTATTTTGAGAGATTTTTATTATACAATTCCATGCTCATTCTAAGAGATGGAGAGGTTATTGAGATATTTATCGATTCCTTATTGAGTCCATTAACTCCATTTCCATACTTATAACTTTCTAAGAACTTCCATGTCAATTTGATTAAGTGAATTTGTGAGTGTTAGAATTCTTTCCCATGGTATTCTATGTGACTATCACCTAACATGGTGTGAGTAAAGTGTTGAAGAAGTGATAGTTTGTCTCCTTTAATTCTTGCATTGTCTAGTTGATATCATGACACTTTGTATTGACAAATCTATAACAATAACACACTTTTGGTGCCTAATTCATGTTCATACATGCATTTAATTAATTGATGTGGACTTTTATGAATTGGTTGGCCTCAAGAATATACCCCGTGCAATCAATTTTCTCTTATTATTTGAATCCATGCTCATCAGATTTAAGGTGTTGGTAAAAAACAATTTAAAGGAATTAATTTGTTGGTTTTTTAGTTTTCACTCACAAATATTTGACTTTTACTTACACATTGGAAATGGATTAGTTTTGATTTACACAATGTTTGAGCTGATTCCACATTCTTAGGTGTCAACCTGAATTACACTTGTTATGTTGAAGGATCTAGTTTCAGAAAGATGGAATTTTTTTTAAATATTACACCCACTATAGTTCATAGGTTTGAAGGATTTTGTAGGGAACAATTCATTTTTTCTACTTCAAATCATTAAAGAGGTAGAAATCATTAAACATAAATATGAATATTGCTTCATTGTTGCTGAAAATACTCTAGTTTAGATCCCATAGATATAGAAATGGGTGAGAATAGGGGGGATTTTGAGATATCTAGGAATACCATTTAGGGATAATATCTCTCCTTCAACTACATGAGATTGGTGTTTGGAAAAGTTGAGAAAAATATATTGGATTGTAAATTGTCTGAAAATGATTATTTCCTAGATAATGTTTTATTACAGTTCTTGAAGAAGTTATGAGAAAATGTAAATTATTGATTAAACATGTTCTTGTTAAGGTTATAATCATTCATCTTTCCTTACACAGTATGCTTGGTATGAAATTAGATTTCACCTCCTACTCCTCCATACTATCATGGTTCTTTCAGTCATTTGGTTACTAGTGCACTATTATGTTATGTTGTTATACTACTAGTAACTTATGATGATATTGTTCATGTTCTTTCTTTGTATGGTATGGTCTGTTTATTTCACTTGAACTATTCCAATTATATTTTGCTTATCGTGTTTCTTTTATACATGCTTAATATAATTTGTCCATTTGAAGTTTTGGAGTCCTTGTTTTGTCTACTGCTACAATTCATCTTACTTTTTATTGATTCCCATTAAAACCTACTAGGTAGTTTCCTGAAGTTGCAGTTGCATTGATGCCTATTTGTTATCTTTTTGCATCCATCTCTCTAACTGTTCAACATACATTAAATACCATAGAGGATAATTATGTTTTGATGTTATTTTCATATGTTTTTCTTTTTGCTGCTAAAATTGTGGAAATTCTACTGAGATCCCCATGAGCATTTTGGAATCCTTTGCTTTGAGAAATTAGAATAGGGAAGTGTTGATGGGAACTCCGAAATCATATGATAAAAATTATTGTTGTGGTATGGAACTTCCTTATACTATGATGATAAAAATTACTATTGTAGTATGTAACACTTATGGACTCTATACCTTTAGAGAGAATAAAAAGTTTGACACCTTGGTTACTGTGTTGTTGTTCTTGAGCTGTGCCACCTCTCTCTCAACTTGCTAGGGACGCTTATTTCTTGTCGTGGTTTCTAATACTATTTGAAGTGGGTTGTGACCCTTCATATGACTGCTAATGTGATGTAGAACCTACTCGTGACCCGTGTCTTTCCTTTGGGATAATCCGTGAAATATGTGATGCTCCTAGACCGAGCCTTGATCTATTATGGTGACCTTGTGTGCTTCATTTTCGGTTGAGTTGTGACCTATGTGCTATTCCTGGAGCTAATTCGTGATCTCCTATTGGACTATTAGGACTGTAATGACCTATTTGAGGGATGATAAATCAGTATTATGACCTATTAAGTTGGGTTTTGACCTTCTTGCTGATTCCTAATTGAACTGTTACCTTCTTGGGTATGCTTGAACTAAACTGTGATTTTCTTGGGGTTTCCTAGAGTAAACTATGATCTTTCTGAACATGCTTGGGAATATTATGAGTTGTTTGGGGATGCAAGAAGAAAACATAACCCTATTTGGGTGGGATAAGATCTTTGCTGCACTGTTTGAGTGTGCTAAGATGTAAGAAAGCCATGGGATTTGTATGGGATACAAACTAAAATTTAATTTTTGTGTGGAATGTCATCATTACCTAATCTTTTGTGGACTATTGTTTATGGGTCTAGTACTCTTCTAATTGGGGTTTTCTTATGGTTCATTTCAAGAAGACCCAAAAACTCAAATATTGCAACAAAGATCTTAGTCCACTCAAAAAAGGTTATGGTTTCTTTTAGCAGCCCCAAACAAATCACAACCTCCTCAAGAAATCCATATTTTTGTGGTATGGACCTTCCTTATATGGCGATGATAAAAATTACTGTTGTGATATGGAACACTTATGGACTATATACTTTGAGAGAGAATATAAAGGTTTTACACCTTGGTTCTTGTGTTGTTGTTCTTGAGTTGTGCCACCTCTCCCTCAACCTATTAGGGATGATGCTTTCGCGTCCTAGTTACGGTTGCTATCTGAAGTGGGTTGTGACCCTTCATCTGAATAGTAGGCTGTTGTAGAACCTAGTTATGACATGTGTGTTTCCTTTCAGACTAATTCATGACTTGTGTGATGCTCCTAGACCAAACCTTGACCTGTTAGGGATTCCTAGAATAAATCATGACCTCTGTTGTTAGCACTCTAGGAAACTCCTCTATCTTGCAGCTCGAGGATTCCTGGTAACTTAGATGTTTTTAATGTTTTTTCTAAATGGATCAAGTTAGATGACCTAAAAGACTAATTCGCTCAAGCGATGAATAGAACTGAATCAAATAGATAAGGCTTCTAACTACCAATGTACATAGGTTTGATAATAAGGTGGATAAATGGAGAAGTTACTATGCTAGTAGATTCATATATAAAGCAATCACATATGAATGGCTAATCATAACAAGGAAAAGTACTTCCAATTCAACTCATCAACATGCAGATAATATGAGTGCAATGAGATATTCGATAAAATGAATAAACCTAAATCAACCATTCAAGCACAAGTATAGAACAAAAAAGATACGGAAGCTCAACATATAATAGCAAAAGAGCTTATATTAAATGATGAATAACATGAGAAGCTTGATAACAATAAGGGTCTAAAGGTCCCTGAAGTTGAACCCTTACTTCAAAATAAATCTTAGTCTTTATATCCTTTACAAAATCTTCAGATCCTGAACAGTTTGATCTGATTTACTAAAAATAGATAACATAACCATTTTGCAAAAAATTAGGTCAAAAACCCTAATTTAAGTGCTAGTCTATCTAACTCTAACACTTTGTTCACTCATTGAACTCTTTGATAACTATAGTGATCACTTAAGTAGAGCTATAACCTATTATTTGGAAGATAAGACATGGTTTGTAAGAAACATGTAGGGTTTGCGACCCATTTATCCTTGATCGTGCCTTCAAAACTCGAATAGACCTCCTCCCCTGGTGCTTTTCATCAATTTTTAGCTTCATAATTCATCCATGAGGTGTTTCTATCCGCCAAAACTGGTTTTGTTTGTAAACATATCTTTATGTACCCTTAAGTGTTTTCAGTGGTTAAGGAAGCAGAATCCTGGGTTTGTAAGCTGTTGAAAGGTCTGCTTTCAATGTCTAATGAAAAGTTGTTGTGTTCGCCTAAGCCACTGAAAGAACTGTTGTCTGCAAAATTTTATTAGCCTTTAATTATCCTTTTACACTTTACTCCTGTCCTTCTGGTACTTCTTCAACCTGCATAAGATTTGGAATATCAGCAATATCATGGGCTTCCTCGAGATTCTCAAGGCTAATAGCTACCTCTACTAGGGTTTCCAGCGCAAAGTGTGTTTAAGGGTTATCATGCTTCTTTACCTTGTTATTTTAAATGTTTTGGTGTTGTCCCTTTGATGTCTCTGCAACATGCCTAGGTTTTTGATCGGCAACACTCTCATAGCCTGCATCTAGGCCAAAGATGCTTATTGCCACTTTCGCTAGGGTTTCAAGCTTTTGGTGAGCTCAATATTTAGGGTTTGAACTCTTCATCTACAACCTTGACAGCCTGATCTTCCTATAGAGCCTAGTGTTATCCTTCATTAATCTCAGATTTATTTTTTGCAGCAGGGTATACATCCCTCTCATTTCTAGAAGAGAGTCTTGCAATTCAGTACTTCTTTTGGTTAATCTTGCATTGGTTCTTTTGATTTGTCTCTCTATGACCTCTAGTTCATATACTTTCCTTAATAGCTGGTTGATTCTTTGGGAACTAGGTTTACTTTGAAATATTCAACATATGCAGCAAATCTTCATGGACTGATAGATGAGATCAAAAATACCACCTGGAGGACTCACATGTCATCTTTTTCCCCCAAAACTTGGCCAAATTGCTGAAAATTGGGGCTCAGAGATGGATTTGGTCCTCCAAATATGTGATACCTATGTATAAAATGAAAGAGGTTTTTGTATAATCGTTTTTTGTAAGAAAAAACCTCTCTCATATTTTTTAAATTAGTTTTCATTTTCTCGAGATTTGTATTTCAAAAACATGTGTAAAACAGGGAAATTCTGAGATCCGAAAATTAGGCATAAAAGATGGATTCGATTCTCCCAATATGTAATAACTGTAGGAAAATTGAGAGATTTTATTTTTTCTGAAATGTTAGGAAGAAAATCCTATGAGAATTTTGCAAAATGATTCTCCAGATGCTCATAATCATTATTTTAAAAAGATGACTTTTCATAGTAAATTGCGAATTTCGATGGCTTGGAAACCCTAGCTTCTGTTTTTAAGCTGTCGAAAGTTGGGATTTTCGGTGGCTAATGAACTACTGAAAAGTTATCCTAAGCCACTTAAAGCTCCTTTTCCAAAATTTTATTAAAAACATAGTCAGCAGGATTTCGGTGGTTAACGTAGTCCTGAGTCCAAACTGTTAGCTTCTGAATGCTGGGATTTTCGGTGGCTAATGAAATATTGAAAAGTTTGTCTAAGCCACCGAAATCTAAACTTTTATATTTTTTGAAAAAATAGAACAGAAGGCATTTTGATTTTTTTAATCACCCAGACATATTTCATAATATGCCCTGAAATCTTCATCACTATGCAAAAATAAATTGTCTGAGTTTGACTTATTGAAGACTAATTTATTTCGGAGATAACACGTGTGTTTCCTTTTGTGCTAGGTCAAGAATTGTGTGCTAATCCTAGAGCTGATTAATGAAATCTTGTTGGACTGTTAATATGGGAATGGACTACTTAAGGGATGATAAGTATGAACTTTGACCTCTTAAACTGCGTTCTACCTTCTTGGTGATTCTTGACTAAACCATCACCTTCTTGGGTATTTCTAAAATGAACTTTGATTTTCTTGAGGATTCCTGGACTAAACTATGACATGTCTGAACTTTCTTGAGAAGGTTGTGAGTTGTTTGGGGCTCTAAAAAGAAACCATAACCCATTTTGAGTGGACTAATATATTTTTTTCACTGTTTCAGTGTGCTAACTTGTAAGAAAGCCATTGAATTTGTATGGGATACAAATTGAGCTCTGGTTTGTGTGTTGAATGTCATCATTACCTAATATTTCATGGCCTTTGTTTTTGAGTCTGTTGCTCCAGTAATTGGGGTTTCCTTATGGTTCACTTCAAGAAGACCCAAACACTCAAATAGTGCACCGGAGATGTTAGTCCAGTTAAAAAGGGTTATGGTTTCTTTTATAAACCACAAAATGCTCACATCCTTCTAAATAAAGCCATGGGATTCGAATGGGATACAAAATGAGCTCTGGCTTGTGTGTGGGATGTCATCATTACTTGATATTTTATGGACTGTTGTTTCTTGGTCTGTTTCTCTAGTAATTGGGGTTTCCTTGCTTGTCGATTGGGTTACCTTGAATGAAACTATAGTTGACAAAACCTAGAGTAATTGAATTGATTCTCTCTCTCATGTATGTCTTTTGTTCCTATAGTGACTTGTCTCTTAATAGACAGTCTCCGACCTAAAAAAATATTGCTAAGTATAAGGAAGGTTTCAACGCTACTAGTGGGTTATCTTATTCATTTTCTTTGTACTTTGAGTTACATTTGCTATCGTTTTTATTTATTGTCTTTATATGTTTTTCAGCTTTAACATATGTACCGTAGGGAGTGTTAACCGTTCAAAACAAATTAAAATTATGCTTTAACATATCTTGTCTAGTTACTGCGACACTAATTTGTTTCTAGTACTATTTTGTCATTGTTTGTCAATAGTTATGTATGTTTGAGATGGTTTGTCATGGTTTATTTCCTTTTTCTTAATATATATATGCTGCTAAGTTTCAAAAATTTGTAGTTCCATTGGCGCATATTTTGTAGGATTTTGGGATCCATCTCTCTATGGCAAGAAAATTTATCACATGTTGTTATTTAAACATGCATGGCATAACTACTCTGAGATGGAAAGTTCATCATGGATAAAGGAAAACGACAGGGATGTAAGGAGTCATATGTTAATAAACTCTCCGAATATATTATTTTATCTCTTGTTGACGCATTCCATATGGTAAGAAAACAAGCTCTCATTTTAAAATTTTTAAGTTTTCATTATTTATGTAGTCAACAACTTAAATAATAATGCTTTACTTCCCTCCAAATAACAACTATTTTCACTTGATTCAAGATAACATAGTTTATATGTCTTACCAAGAACCAGAAACAAAGGCCCTTACAAATATGTTAACGTCACTAAATGAATGCATTCATGTGATTACCCAAATTGGAGAATTCCTAGGAACACTCTTAAAATTGTTCAAATCATTGTTTTTACCCTATTTTGATGAACTTGTTTCCTTGATCACTCTGATGCTAGTAAGAATACATGTGGGATAATGAAATAAATGATTTTTTATTCTTGTTATGAGAAAGAGATGCATCAAGATACAACTAGATGTTTTATATGTAATCAGTTATAAATAAATAAACATTATTGGTACCTTGGGATCTACTACTACCAAATTGTGGGGTGTATCTTGAAGGCTTTTATTTGTTCCTTCTAATTTTGCAAGGAAAAGACCATACCGAAGAAGAGTGATGTGTGGAAATACGTTTTTTTTAGGATGTTGTGGAATAGTGTGGTGTGGCTGGTACAAAGTAATTTACCCAAACTTGGTATATGTAAGAATATGGATTAGTTATTTTGCTTCTTATGTAGAATAATCATGGATTTTATATTGTTTTTGGGATAGATATTATGACATGTCAGAATTAGGACATTTGCATTATTTTCTTGGTCTCCAAGTCTTGCAAACCAAAGAAGGAATATTTATTTCCTAGTATAAGTATGGTTGTGACCTTCTTTGTCACTTTCACATGGAAGATTGTAAAGTAGCCCCTTCTCCCTTCCATTATGGAGTCAACATTTCTGCCACTTGTACTTCCCCTGAAGTAGATGCCACCTTGTATTGTTATCTTGTTGGTAGTCTTTTATACTTGAATCATTCCTGTCCTGACCTTTCCTGTACCATTGGTCGTGTTGCCCATTATATGAAAACTCCTCATGAAAGTCAGTGGAAAGCATCAAAAAGAAAACTTCGATATATTCGAGGTACAATTCAGTTTGGGATTCATTGCAGTATAGCAAGGACACCTTTGTTGCTTGGTTTCACTAATTCAGATTGGGTCGATGATCATGATGATCGAAAGTCTACTGCAGGTTATGTTTTGAGTCTGGGATATGGACCTGTCACCTGGGATTGTAAGAAACAACAAGCTCTTGCTCTTTATTCAGTAGAAGAATAATATTGAGCCACAGTTAATGCCAGTCAGGAAGCTTTATGGCTTCGACAGATCCTTTCAGAGTTTCGATTCGAGCAGTAGCAACCTACTCCAATTTGGTGCGACAATAAAAGTGCCATCAAGCTTGCCAAAGATCCAGTTCTACATCAATGTAGCAAACACATTGAGATAAACATGCACTTCATCAAAAATCTTGTTCATGATGGTGTTCTTGCAATGCTCTATTTCCCTACAGATGATTAAGTTGCAGACATCTTCACCAAGTCTCATACAGAAGCAAATTTTTCTATACTTCAATCTATGTTAGGAGTTTAGGAATGTGCCATTAAGAGGGGATAGGCTCTAATGCCTCCTTCCTTGTCCTGATAGTGTCACTTTTGTAAATCCTTCAATCCTATACCCAGTTATTCTCAAGGGAGGATGTTAGGATATTTAGACACTTAGGATTTAGCAAAGATCAACTTGTGTAATATATCTGTTAGGTAAAACTGTGTTTCTTTAGTATGCATTAGTATGCATTTGTAAATATTCTAATCCGACGGTCACGATATGTTCTAGACATAAAGTGATTCGATGATTCAACTTCTCTTAGATCATACATACCATTGATTTATGGCTTAGCACCCGATTGGTCCATGATATCTATTTAAAGAGCGTGGAGGGTCCTTAGCTAGTTGATCGATTATGAGAAGCTCCTGTAACTTTCTTTATTTTGCATAATAAAATGCTCCAAGCAGTTATTTGGCTGAGGCAATGCACTATTTCCCTCTCGAGGGTTTTAACCACGTGGCAAACATCGGTGTATTGATCTGTGATTCATTTGTGTGAAGTGGTTTCTCTAGGTGTTCGGTCTTTTGGGAGTACCCTGTGTACCCGAACAATAATTATTTTGACATTATGGTGTCTAAATATCAAAATTTATAGCTTGAATATCCTCATTAACTTGTTCAACATCTTGGTCTATATCGGGATAATAAATCCTCTATCAGGTGTGCCAAGACCTTAACTTTACACTGAAGATAAGAAACATTTGATTCTTTCATAAATAAGCAGCAGAAATTGATATTTATGTCAAACTGGGCATGCTATTTTTCTTATGGTTCTACTTTCACATAAGTCATGCATGATGCTTAACAAGTATATAGTCTATCATGAAGGTCCTCCATATTACGTTGATGTTTAAAGGGTCTCAAACTCATATTACAATTTCGAGTACCAGGGTAGCTCCTGGAAGTGAAAACAAACAGTTCTACTTGTAATTAATATGCCCTATTGTTCATTTTCATAACTTTCTTTTACTCTATCAACAATATTTCATGTCTTTCATTTTTTACTCTATCAACAATATTTCCTGTCTATCAACAATCTTTCTTGTCTTGCATGGTTCAAGATTTGTAAGTGGAGTTACAATTATGTCCTATATCTGAACAAGTTGTTGATATCTTTACCAAGGATCTACCTACAACTATTTTTTCTTCCTTGAGAAATCAGTTAGGACTAATCACCACTTCTCATCTAGGGGGAGATTGGACAAACTATGATCTACACAATATTGGATGATCAACACTGGCATAGTTTCTATTTTTTTTTGCTTTTGTATTTTGTTTTAATGCTAATAAAAGCTGCAACTATGTGCAGTTATTTTTAGTCGTATCTTTGGTTTTATTTTTGTTGTTCGATGCATATGGCATATGTCCTTAATATTATGCCTTTTATTCCTTTTCTAGTTTGTTTTTCGTGGCCTGATAGTTGTCCTTAATATCCATGTATAGTGATGCTTCTATGTTTTTCTAAAACAAATGAACAAAGTTGAATAATATACAATTAAGTATTTTCAATCTAATTGAATAATATACAATTAGTTATCTTGAATATGATATTCATTCAATGTTTGAGTAAAAATATTAAGTTTTTCTTTATTGAATATTGAATGTTATAATTGTTTTTCTAATTACATCTATACCGTAAGAGATTTAGAATTAAGTTTCTTCATAACAAAATTAGCTGGAATATCTAAAATATTATGTCAAACATGTTTTAAATCCAATTACAAGAAGTGGTGTCAAATGATATAGGTAGTCCAATAACCAACAATAGTGATAACGATAGCATTTTCAATTAGGTTATTGTCTCCCCAAGAGTCTAGTTATATCTTCTCTATTTCAAGGTGTGACATTTTAATTTCTTTATTTCCTTGATTAATGCAATTCAAGCACATATGTATATAACTCATTTGCATCATTTTCTCTGCATCAATTTTAAGAGATGTAAGAAAACACCATGATATATCAATGCATTTCCAGTGAATATTCGATTCAAAAGTAGGGTGCACATAATAATATTGGGAGAACATAGTTTGATATATTCATGCACAAACATAGATAAAACTACAAGAGAATAATATTATAAATTAGAATTAAAATTATATAAAAAAATTGATTGTAGTAATTGTATGGAAAGGTCTGCAATCAAAAGAAATATGGATATTAGTAATAGAACATGGTGTATATTCAGGTGAAGGACAAAGATACATCTATCTCGTGTACTTTCCTCGAGTAACTATTTTTTGGCTCGACTTAGAGAGCTCTTATTTACAACAGACAGATGTAAGTGTTTTTAGTAATCTCAACCCAACACCTTTCATTCTATCTTTATTGCTTATAATATGTCCACTAACCTAAAACCACATGAAAATTATCCTATATCGCATACATGGACTTTGTTTCTAGTTTTTGGGTTGTCTAGGAAACTATATAAACTATAGAATGACAGTATTGAATCTCACTAGATCCTAACTCTCCAGTAGTGCCAACACAATTGGGGTTTAAATATGAGCAAGGGTTGTATTCATGCTAATAAATTATCCCTAAATGAACATTTTTTCACTAACTTTTGTTATTGATTCTTCCACCTGTAGGTGTCGGAACTTCTCTTTAATTAGCAACACTCTAAATTCTGATATATAGGTTCCTTATCAGATAAGGTACTGACTAATTATACTAGATAAATATGCCAACAATAATCAATTTGACATGACATCTCATTGATAAAAAAACTAGTGAAATAATTGTCCCTTACCAGTTTATATATTTTTGCAATTTAGTACAAAAAAACTTAAAGGAATGATGAATCAACAAATCCAACTCTTACATGCTTCCAAGCCAAAAATAGTAACTAAGATATGCACCATCTCAGCAAAAAATAGACCAGTTTACAAACTATAGAGACATGCCTTTCTTGTCCTACTAGATTATCAACAGCAAGTGCAGTACTCTCATAATGAATGTATATTTGTGAATATTCCTCAACTAATGGTATGAACCACAAATTGCATTTTTCTCTCCAGCTACTATAAATCCTTGACCAACAACCAATTAGTGACTAGAATTTTCTGCAAAAAGGAAATATTTTGATATGGAATCATTCCAATGGCATGTAACCCTTCTATCAAATACAAAAATTTATGTTCGAGTTGTTTGTAAGTCATATGAGGAGGTGGATCATGATGACGGCTACGCAAGGTAGTTTGAGCTCCATATTTCTCTGTTGTTGTCTTCCAGATATTTCTAATATCTAAGACATCCTTCAAACATCATGTTCAACAAAAAAAATTCTTGTAAGATGTGAGTCAACCTTTTGAACAAAAAATACTTTTGCAACCACATCACTAGCCATCATAAATTGAATATGGGCACTATTTTCAAATAATGCAGGAGAAAGATCCTCCACAAGTGTTGACTAACTTTTCTCTATATCCTATATGCCAACACTATGGTTATCACGTAAGAAGACCATAATCAATAGATCTGCTATTGAACTACATGTTTGTACATGTTATTGGCTCTAGTCGAAACTCTTGATAGTTAGCATCGAACAACTAAATATATAGTAGAGTTTCTTCCTTAGATACACATCCAAGGAAAGGTTGTCTCAAAATGCACATGGATTTTGAGGGGTCACAGTTCCAATATGGTTTATGAGTTCTTCTTGAGGCTATTCTTAGATGTTCAAGGTGATTTTTGATGCACTTTTTCATCAGAGTAGAAGGATGCTTCCCACAGGATTTTTGTTACTTGCTTCTATTTTGAGAGATTTTTATTATACAATTCCATGCTCATTGTAAGAGATGGAGATGTTATTGAGATCATTATCGATTCCTTATTGAGTCCATTCACTCCATTTCCATACTTCTAACTTTCTAAGAACTTTCATGTCAATTTGATTAAGTGAATTTCTAAGTGTTAGAATTATTTCCCATGTTATTCTATGTGACTATCACCTAACATGGTGTGAGTAAAGTGTTGAAGAAGTTATAGTTTGTCTCCTTTAATTCTTGTGGTGTCTAGTTGATATCATGACACTTTGTATTGACAAATCTAGAACAATAACACACTGTTGGTGCCTAATTCATGTTCATACATGCATTTAATTACTTGATGTGGACTTTTATGAATTGGTTGGCCTCAGGCATATACCCCGCGCAATTGATTTTCTCTTATTATTTGAATCCATGCTCATCATATTTAAGGTGTTGGTAAAAAACAATATAAAGGAATTAATTTGTTGGTTTTTGAGTTTTCACTCACAGATCTGCCACTTTTATCTACACATTGGAAATGGATTGGTTTTGATTTACACAATGTTTGAGCTGATTTGACATTCTTAGGTGTCAACCTGAATTATACTTGTTATGTTCAAGCATCCAGTTTCAGAAAGATAGATTTTCAAAAAAATATTACACCGACTATAGTTCATAGGTTTGAGGGATTTTGTAGGGAACAATTCATTTTTTCTACTTCAAATCATTAAAGAGGAAAAAATCATTAAACATAAATATGAATATTGCTTCATTGTTGCTGAAGATACTCTAGTTTAGATCCCATAGATATAGAAATGGGTGAGAATAGGAGGGATTTTGAGATATCTAGGAATACCATTTAGGGATAATATCTCTCCTTCAACTACATGAGATTGGATTTTGGAAAAGATTGAGAAAAATATATTGGATCGGCAATTGTTTTAAAATGATTATTTCCTAGAAAATGTTTTATTAGAGTTCTTGAAGAAGCTATGAGAAAATGTATGTTATTGATTAAAAATGTTCTTGTTAAGGTTATAATCATTCAAATTTCCTTACGCAGTATGCTTGGTATGAAAGTTGATTTCACCTCCTACTCCTCCATACTATATTGGGTCTTTCAGTCATTTAGTTACTAGTGCACTATTATGTTATGTTGTTATACTACTATTAACTTATGATTATATTGTTCATGTTCTTTCTTTGTATGGCATGGTCTGTTTATTTCACTTGAAATATTCCAATTATATTTTGCTTATCATGTTTCTTTTCTGCATGCTTAATCTAATTTGTCCATTTTAATTTTCAGAGTCCTTGTTTTATCTACTGCTACAATTCATCTTACTTTTATAGATATAAAACCTACTTGGTAGTTTCCTGAAGTTGCAGTTGCATTGATGCCTATTTGTTATCTTTTTGCATCCATCTCTCTAACTGTTCAACATACATAAAATACCATAGAGGATAATTATGTTTAGATGTTATTTTCATATGTTTTTCTTTTTGCTGCTAAAATTGTGGAAATTCTACTGAGATCCTCATGAGCATTTTGGAATCCTTTGCTTTGAGAAATTAGAATAGGGAAGCGTTGATGGGAACTCCCAAATCACGATGATAAAAATTATTGTTGTGGTATGGAAATTCCTTATACTATGATGATAAAAATTACTATTGTAGTATGGAACACTTATGGACTATATACCTTTAGAGAGAATAAAACGTTTGACACCTTGGTACCTGTGTTCTTGTTCTTGAGCTGCGCCACGTCTCCCTCAGCCTGCTAGGGGCGCTTATCTCTTTTCATGGTTTCTACTACTATTTGAAGTGGGTTGTGACCCTGCATCTAACTGCTAATGTGATGTAGAACCTACTCGTGACCTGTGTGTTTCCTTTGGGATAATCTGTGAACTATGTGATGCTCCTGGATCGAGCCTTGATCTATTAGGGTGACCTTGTGTGATGGATTTTCGGTTGAGTCGTGACCTATGTGCTATTCCTGGAGCTAATTAGTGATCTCCTGTTGGACTATTAGGAATGTAATGACCTATTTGAGGGATGATAAGTCAGAATTATGACCTATTAAGTTGGGTTTTGACTTTCTTGATGATTCTTAACTGAACTGTTACCTTCTTGGGTATGCTTGAACTGAACTATGATTTTCTTGGGGCTTCCTGGAGTAAACTATGACCTTTCTAAACATGCTTGAGAATATTATGAGTTGTTTGGGGATTCAAGAAGAAACCATAACCCTATTTGGGTGGGCTAAGATCTCTGCTACACTGTTTGAGTGTGCTAAAATGCAAGACAGCCATGGAATTTGTATGGGCTACAAACTAAAATTTAATTTTTGTGTGGAATGTCATCATTACCTAATATTTTGTCGACTATTGTTTTTGGGTCGACTACTCTTCTAATTGGGGTTTTCTTATGGTTCACTTCAAGAAGACCCAAAAAATCAAATAGTGCAACAAAGATCTTAGTCCACTCAAACAAGGTTATGGTTTCTTTTAGCAGCCCCAAACAACTCACAACCTCCTTAAGAAATCCATATTGTTGTGGTATGGGTCTTCCTTATACGGTGATGAAAAAAATTACTGTTGTGGTATGGAACACTTATGGACTATATGCTTTGAGAGAGAATATAAAGCTTTTAAACCTTGGTTCTTGTGTTGTTGTTCTTGAGTTGTGCCACCTCTCCCTCAACCTATTAGGGATGATGATTTCGTGTCCTAGTTGCAGTTGCTATCTGAGGTGGGTTGTGACCCTTCATATGAATAGTAGGGTGTTCTAGAACCTAGTTATGACATGTGTGTTTCCTTTTATACTAAGTAATGACCTGTGTGATGCTCCTAGAATGAAACTTGACCTATTACGGATTCCTAGAATAACTCATGACCTCTATTGTTAGCACTATAGGAAACTCCTCTAGTTTGCAGCTCGAGGATTCCTGGTAACTTAAATGTTTTTAATGGTTTTTCTAAATGGATCAAGTCAGATGGCCTAAAATACCTAATTCACTCAAGAGATGAATAGAACTCAATCAAATAGATAAGGCTTGTAACTACCAATGTTCAGAGGTTTGATAATAAGGTGGATAAATGGAGAACTTACTATGCTCGTAGATTCATATATAAAGCAATCACATATGAATGGATAATCATAACAAGGAAAAGTACTTGCAATTCAACTCATCAACATGCAGATAGGATGAGAGCGATCAGATATTAGATAAAATGAATAAACCTGAATCATCCATTCGAGCATAAGTATAAAATAGAAAAGATACGAAATCTGAACATATAATAGAAAAAGAGCTTATATTAAATGATGAATAACATGAGAAGCTTCATAACAATAAGGGTCTAATGGTCCCCGAAGTCGAACCCTTGCTTCAAATAAATATTAGGCTTTATATCCTTTACAAAAATATTTAGATCCTACAAAGTTGGATCTAATTTACTAAAAATAGATAACATAACTATTTTCCAAAAATTTAGGTAAAAAACCCTAATTTAAGTGCTAGTCTATCTAACTCTAACACTTTGTTCACTCATTGAACTCTTTGATAATTGTAGTGATCACTAAAGTAGAGCTATAACCTATTATCTGGCAGATAAGCCATGGTTTGTAAGAAACATGTAGGGTTTGTGACCCATTTATCCTTGATCGCACCTTCAAAACTAAAATAGACCTCCTCCACTGGTGCTTTTCATCAATTTTTAGCTTCATAATTCATCCCTGAGGTGTTTCTATCCGCCAAAACTGGTTCTATTTGTAACCATATCTTTCTGCACCCTTTTGTGCTTTCAATGGTTAAGGAAGCAGAATCCTGGGTCTGTAAGCTGTCGAAAGGTCTGCTTTGAGTGGCTAATGAATAGTTGTTGCGGTCACCTAAGCCACCAAAAGAACTATTTTTTGCAAAACTTTATTAGCCTTTAATCATCCTTTTACACTTTACTCTTATACTTCTAGTACTTCTTCAACTTGCATAAGATTTGGAATATTAGCAATATCATGAGCTTCCTCTAGATTCTGAAGGCTAATATCTACCTTTTCTAGGGTTTCCACCGCAAAGTGTGTTTCAAGGTTATCATGCTTCTTTACCTTGCTGTTTTAGAGGTTTTGGTGTTGTCCCTTTGATGTCTCTACATCATTCCTAGGGTTTGGATTGGAAACACTCTCACAGGTTGCATTTGGGCCAAAGATGCTTATTGCCACTTCCATTAGGATTTCTAGCTTGTGGTGAGCACAAGATTTAGGGTTTGAACTCTTCATATGGAACCTTGACAACCTGATCTTCCTATAGAGCCTGGCATTATCCTTCATTAATCTTGGGTTTCTTTTTTGCAGCAGGGTATACATCCCTCTCATTTCTAGAAGAGAGTCATGCAATTTAGTACTCATTTTGGTTAATCTTGCATTGGTTCTTTTGATTTGTATCTCTAGGACCTCTAGTTCATATACTTTCCTTAAAAGCTGGTTGATTCTCTGGGACCTAGGTTTACTTCGAACTCTTCAAGATCTGCAGCAAATCTTCATGGAATGATAGATGAGATCAAAAATACCACCTGGAGGACTCACATGTCATCTTTTGCCCTAAAAATTCGGCCAAATTGCTGAAAATTGAGGCTTAGAGATGGATTTGGTCCTTCAAATATGTGACACCTGTGTATAAAATAAAAGAGGTTTTTTTATATTGGATTGTTGTGAGAAAAACCCTGTCTCATATTTTTTAAATTAGTTTTCATTTTCTCGAGATCTGTATTTAAAAAACATGTGTAAAACAGGGAAATTTTGAGATCCGAAAAGTAGGCATCAAAGATGGATTTGATTCTCCCAATATGCAATACATGTAGGAAACCTAAGATATTTTATTGTTTTCTAACATGTTAGGAACAAAATCCTCTGATCATTTCACAAAATGAATCTCTAGTCACTCAGGATCATTATTTTAAAAATATGACTTTTCGTGGTAAATCGCCAATTTCAGTGGCTTGGAAACCCTAGCTTCTGTTTTTAAGCTTCCAAAAGCTGGGATTTTCGGTGGCTAATGAAATATTGAAAAGTTATCCTAAGCCACTGAAATCTCCTTTTCCAAAATTCTATTAAAAATAGATTCAACAGGATTTCGGTGGTTAACATAGTCCTGAGTCCAAATTGTTAGCTACTGAAAGCTGGGCTTTTCAGTGGCTAATGAACTCTTGAAAAGTTCGCCTAAGCCACCGAAAGCTAAACTTCTAAATTTTTTGAAAAAAATAGAACACAAGGCATTCCAATTTTTTTAATCACCTAGACATATTTCATAATATGCCCTGAAATCGTCATCACTATGAAAAAATAAATTGTGTGAGTTTGACCTATTGAAGACTGAATTATTTGGGAGATAACATGTGTGTTTCCTTTTGGGCTAGGGCATGACTTGTGTGCTATTCCTGGAGATGATTAATGAAATCTTGCTGGACTGTTAATATGGGAGTGGACTACTTAAAGGATGATAAGTATGAACTTTGACCTCTTAAACTGTGTTTTACCTTCTTGGTGATTCTTGACTAAAATTCCTGAAATTAACTTTTATTTTCTTGAGGATTCTTGGACTAAACTATGACCTGTCTAAACTTTCTTCAGAAGGTTGTGAGTTGTTTTGGGCTCCAAAACGAAACCATATCCCAGTTTGAGTGGACTAATATATTTTTTTCACTGTTTGAGTGTGCTAACTTGTAAGAAATCCATTGAATTTGTATGGGATACAAATTGAGCTCTGGTTTGTGTGTTGAATGTCATCATTACTTGATATTTTATGGACTATTGTTTTTGAGTTTGTTGCTCTAGTAATTTGGGTTTCCTTACGGTTCACTTCAAGCAGACCCAAACACTCAAATAGTGCACCGGAGATCTTAGTCCAGTTAAACACAATTATGGTTTCTTTTAGCAACCCGAAAATACTCACATCGTTCTAATAAAGCCATAGGATTGGAATGGGATACAAAAATGAGCTCTGGTTTGTGTGTGGGATGTCATCATTACTTGATATTTTATGGACTGTTGTTTCTTGGTCTATTTCTCTAGTAATTTGGGTTTCCTTTCTTGTCGACTGGGTTACCTTGAATGCAACTATAGTTGACAAAGCCTACAGTAATTGAATTTATTCTTTGTCTCATGTATGTCCTTTGTTCCTATAGTGAGTTGTCTCTTAATAGACAATCTCCGACCTAAAAAAATATTTATAAGTATAAGGAAGGTTTCAACGCTGCTAGTGGGTTATCTTATTCATTTTCTTTGTAATTTGAGTTACATTTACTATTGTTTTTATTTATTGTCTTTATATGTTTTTCAGCTTTAACATAGGGACCGTAGGGAGTGTTAACCATTCAAAACAAATTAAAATTATGCTTTAACATATCTTGTCTAGTTATTGTGATACTAATTTGTTTCTAGTACTGTTTTGTCATTGTTTGTCTTTGTTTATGTTTGTTTGGGATGGTTTGTCATGGTTTATTTCCTTTTTCTTATTAGATATATGATGCTAAGTTTAAATATCAAAATTGGGTTGGTAGTTTCAGAAATTTGCAGTTGCATTGACACATATTTTGTAGGATTTTGGGATCCATCTCTCTATGCCAAGAAAATTTATCACATGTTGTTATTTAAACATGCATGGCAGAATTGCTCCGAGATGGAAAGTTTATCATGGATAAAGGACAACAACACGGGTGTAACGAGCCATGTGTTAATAAACTCTTAGAATATATTATTTTATCTCTTGTTGATGCATTCCATATGGTAAGAAGACAAGCTCTCATTTTAAAATTTTTAAGTTTTCATTATTTATGTAGTCAACAACTTAAATAAAAATGCTTTATTTCCCTCCAAATAACATTTATTTTCACTTGATTCAATATAACATAGTTTATATGGCTTACTAGGAACAAAAAACAAAGGCCCTTACAAATATGTTAATGTCACTAAATGAATGCATTCATGTGATTACCCAAATTGGAGAATTCCTAGGAACACTCTTAAAATTGCTCAAATCATTGTTTTTACACTATTTTGATGAACTTGTTTCCTTGATCGCTCTGATGCTAGTAAGAATACATGTGGGATAATGAAATAAATGATTTTTTATTCTTGTTATGAGAAAGAGATGCATCAAGATACAAATAGATATTTTATATATGTAATCAGTTATAAATAAAAAAACATTATTGGTACCTTGGGATCTACTACTACCAAATTGTGGGGTGTATTTTCAAGGCTTCTTATTTGTTCCTTCTACTTTTGCAAGGAAAATACCATACCGAAGAAGAGTGACATGTGGAAATATGATTTTTTTAGGATGTTTTGGAATAGTGTGGTGTGGCTGGTATAAACAAATTTACCCAAACTTGGTATAGGTAAGAATATGGATTAGTTATTTTGCCTCTTATGTAGAATAATCACGGATTTTATATTGTTTTTGGGATAGATATTATGACACATTTTTAACATCTCTTCTTGAAGCTTGCACATATCAATATGATGATGTGTGGTAGGTAATGTAATCATCCTAGTTGTGCATTTTGATTTTTAGGTGGAATCTATTGATTTTCTTTTCCTTCTGCATTTTTTTTCTTAAATATGTTTCTCTACAGTCATGTTGTATGTACAACAAGTCCCATGTTATTTTTACATGAGAGCCCAATCACACATACAGAGATAACTTGGTAAGACTCTTCGTAATCTTAATATGATTTCATTAATATTTTTATTTCACTCTCGGGATTCCTGTACTTAACCAGATTTCCAAAAAAATCCATGATTGATTTCTTTGTTTTTTATGCATTAAGATTGTTCATTGTTTGGGATTATCTTAAAACTCCGCATCTCGCAACCCACAAATTGCAGCATGCAGGGAATATTTTAATTGATATTTCAGTTTTTCTTCCTGCATCCCGCAAATATAGCACGTGGGGGGGAATTTTCATGAGTGTTTAGTTTAATCAACACGCATCCCACAAGTTGTGGAATGTGGGTTGCGGGGTTCTCATTTGTTTACATTCTGGTTTGCATGTTTCCGCATCCTGCATCTCACATCCCGCTAAATGAGAAATGCAGAATGTGGAGCTAATTGAATTTTTTTGTTGTTTTGTGATTCTACACTTGACATCCTGCAAGTTGCGGGATGCGGGTTGCAGAATGATTAATAATTTTATGATTTGGTTTTGGATCCCGCATCCTGCAAAATCGATCCTCACCATTCTTTTTACCCTCATATGATGGTCTTTATCATTTCTCGGGAATTAAAAATATGACAGATTGAGTTACAATTTTTCATTGTGTTTTTTACTACTCTAATTCGCTTTGCTATGTGATTTTACCTCCCTATTTTACTGCACGATTTTGACAGTGTTTGCTAAAATTTCAGGCTGGTTACCAAGTTGCTTTCTCACAATTTAAACTGCTTAATATGCTTCCTGCATAATTCAATTTTAATTTCGGGTACAAGTATTCAAAACAACACATGGCAACATCCAAAACCCTAGATTTACCAAGTGTAAATATATTTAGAAGGACATGTTCACCAAAGACCCGAACTTCAGTGTCTTTTCTGATACTAGTAATCGAGTGACTAAAAATTATCAATTGGATTGGTCAGTGGTTTACTCAATCTTCGGTAACAATGACCTCCCAAACCTTGAGAGTGACCAACTTGTTTATGAGACAATTAAGGATTCTATCCTACATATGATTGATGCAAGACCAGCCATCCTAACCTATAATGATGTTGTTAGATGGATTGTATACCACACCAATGTGAAAGGTCATTTGTTTAATACCAGTATCGGGTCTTAACTAGCCAGTTTCCTCTCTAAAACCTTCATGAGGATCTATTCCCGTAAACCTTTTGATACAGCTCCTTGATGCGCTTTCTTAAAGATTCCAAATCCATATTCAATTTTGACCAAATGCTTAAATCCTGGATCACTGAACCACACAAGTTTTCCAAGAGGAAAGACCAACTATACCCTATTGAGTGGTTTAAACAGCCTTACTCCCTACTTGCAACGATGTTATGCAAGCTTTATGGTCTCCCCAACAGGATATTTATTTAAAGAATAATGGGCTCCTATCGCTCATCATATTATAATTACGGGTGAATCATTCCCCTGGGCTTCAATCCTATCACTTGAACTCAAAAAATAAATACAAGAGTTCCAGAAATCCACTGCTAAGAAAAAACCCAATTTTTATCTCACTGCTTTTATTGTTGACATGTTCTATTCTAAATTTAATTACCCTAATATGGGATGGATTTGAGTATTACTAGCTCCCCTTGTTCATATTTATAACTTCGAGCTCTGGGATAGCAACTATGTGGCCATGTTTTATGATATATGTGAAAGTTTCCTTGGTCGGGTGTATTTCTTGATTTTCAACAAAGAAGCTCCTGCATTCTCACCTAAAGCAAAATCCCTCATAGTCCCTATGGGAGACTGGTATTCTAATGAATCATTCACCTATATAAGGGTTTATGGTAGCAATGTTGCCCATATGTTACCTAAGGTCGTACGGGACAAGGGGATTTACAAGAAATGTGCTACACCTAAAAGGAAAGTGTGGCCCAGGTTTCCTATAACCCTTAGATCCTTGAGCGTACCCACTTCTAATTGGGCCTCAGACCTGAGTGAGCACATAATGTCACTTAAACTTGGTTTTGAAAGCAAAAGGAACCATGATCCCAAAGGGATTGTTGATTTACACCTAAAGCAGAACCACTTAAAAACAGGTTATGTTCATGAGGAAACTCCAGATGTTTTCATTTATCAAGGAGTAGATACATTTTCTAAAGTCCTGGCTAGGGCTAAGAGCAAAGAAGAGTAAAGCCATATCCTGCAGTACCAGAAGGAGATCAAGGACAGATTAAAACATTACAGGTCTATGGAGTTAGACATCCTGTTATACAGCTGATTGGCACCTCTCCGTCCGAGTGCTGACATCCCTCAGGTCGGCACACAAAAGGACACTTATGGATTGAGGTTTGCCTAGTTTCATTATACCTTGGTTGATGATGAAATACATTACCTATATGCCCAGCTAGTTACTTTGCTATTTTGAGATTTTGAGTGCATGCGCGACTATCTCTATTGGCATCTCGCGCATATGCGTGAGTGTTATGTTCAGCAGGTCGCGCATACATATATGCGCGGGTTGCTCTTGTACAGAGTCGCGCATGATGCGCGGGTTGCCTTACTATAGACCCGCGCATATCTTCCTCAAAATTAGTTTTTAAAAACACGCGTTAATGGGAGATTAGTTGTTTCATTTACCTTAATCCCATTAACTGCTGCAACCTCCCTAACCTTCGAGAACTGCCTCATTTCCTTCAGATAAATAGAGGCCTTGGGGAGGGTTTTGGATATTCATACTTGGAGAGCAAAGTTATGCTGGTGGATTTTCTACAGAACCTTTGGAGCAGAGAAACTCAGAGTCCTTTGGTGACAGAGGAGTCTCTTGTTCAGACATTGGGTTGTAACCTAAACTCCCTCTATTATTGTTAATAAAGAAGATTACTTCTTCCATATTGTGTTTCATATGTTGTGGCTTGGTAAATGTTTATATTTCATTATAATATGTGATTTGCCTAACCTGCATCTTTATATATGAATCATACTGTATATTGGAAGAATCTTTGTTAACAGGTTGAAGGAGGAACTATCCTGGAGATTGTAGAAGTGAAGCAAAGAGGAAGGAGTTAGCTTGGATTAACCTTCGTTTATTACAAGTAAGTTCCTGCTACTTCTGTATTTCCTATTTGTGCTTTTATAATCAAATTGTCTGCAAGGTCATAGTATGTTGGTAACCCCCAGACCTAGGTTATTAGGTGAATTATCCATTACAACAGAACTGGCGACTCCGCTGGGGAACCCAAGTCTGCTTTAGGTCTTTTTCTGTTGTCCTGGCCAGTAATTGCTCGAAGTCTTGTTTGTGATCTTTTGTCCTTCCTTCTTACACACTTACAGCATTTGAAAGTCTTGGTTTTTCTCTGTTTTTTGAGAAAATTTTACACCTATGCGCGGGTTGCCTTTATAGACAGTCGCGCATATCGAGTTGCATGCGCGGGTTGTCCTTATAGACAGTCGCGCATCATACGCGACCTGCACTACTACACAGTCACGCATACTCCTGAAGACTGTGATTTTTGTGTTGAAGTTTGCTTGTTCTTTGGCATGTTATAAATCCTGTCTTCTGTTGAGGCTTTCTTTAAGAGTGTTGCATAGTTGTCTGAGTGTATCAGGTGATCACGTTTGAGTGCTTTTCGAAGCCCTTGGGTTCTTTTTACTTGTGTTATTTACTGTCTGCATTTTGAAACTTTCTGGCCTATTTGGGTTATTGGTTGAGTGCCTGAGTCTAGATCAGTGATCAAGGTCTTAGACTCTGTTTGTCCAGTCTACTGTCTATCAGTTTTTGGTCTGTACTTGCCTGTTTGAAAGTCTGCAGTGATCTTTAGGTCATTGTTTGCACCCAAATTGAGGTCCTGGCCTGCTTCTTTTGCTGGTTTTTAGGGTCTGTCTGCCTTTTAGTTTCAGTTTGTGTTCTTTATACAGTTTATAGACGTCAAGTCTACTCAAGCATTGCATTTATACATGCACAGTACTTTTTTGAGCATTTTTTAAAGTGAAAAATAAAACATAGATAATCTTCTGCATTGTAATTTTTGCATTAGAATAGTGTTTGTTTCAGTTTAAGAAATACATATCTCAGAAAAATACAAAACATATAGGCTAGTTTCTCTTATTTAAGTGCTGATAGTTCATCATATATCTTTAAAATAAAATAAAAAATGAAAAGAAGCTTATTTTTATAGTGTTAGATTGCTTTAGATGCACCTTTATTTCATTTATTTTCTGCTGAGTCAAAACACCACACAGTT
>LPNX010422329.1:6699-90793 GCA_001517045.1 Pseudotsuga menziesii | reverse complement strand
TGGTGGGAAGAGTTTTGGCACATTAGAATTTAAATGGGTTGTATTGGATTCAACAACCATGTGGCCACCAATCAAGGGAGTTGGGATGTAGGACAAAACATTCTTATATTGACACATGCACAATATAATGGGAGGTGATCTAGAGATGAGTTTCAATAGTTGGACGTCATGGGAGAGATTGTAGAGGTTATAGACCATAATGAGTACCACTATGTACTTCCTATTAGTCATGTCAATTCACTAAATCATGTTACAAAATAATCCATTTAATGTTAATCCATGGAATCATGTGGTTGCAATAAGCGGTGCATATATGCATCATGCATTAATGTTGATATGTGACATTTAAGGGGGTGTACAATTTACTAAATTATAACACTGCGGATGGATTCAAATACTTTCAATCCATCTGCAGTGTTAGAATTTAGTAAATTGTACAAATTCATTGTCAAAACTACAATTTTCATTGCCAGAGTGACACAACTAAAAATGAGCAAATGTTATGTGGTCATTTTTAGTCTAGATATCATGTGACCAAATTTGGTCATTTATGTTGGTCTTTTTTAGTTCAGTTTTTATCTCGTGACCAAAATTGGTCATTTATCTTGGTCTTTTTTTAGTTAGGTCACTTAAATTTATCAATTTTGGTCATTTATCCCTTGAAAAAAATTGTGGTGACCAAATGTTTTGGTCTCCTGGTCACTAATCTCTCATTTTGTACTAGTGTAATGTACAGTAAGAAATATATCTTTAAATAATATTCTCTCTCCAAATATTCAATCGAGGTGCATCTGCATATAGAATTCATGTCATACGTTAGTTGTCTATTGAAATTAAAGTTTATACAGTTTGGCGAAAGTTGAAATAACACTCAGTGCTACATACACTGCATCCTGCGGGTTGATATTTCGAATTATATCTGTTAATTTGGTGCATTGTCTTCTCATGCTAGGGATAAACTATCACCATGTGAGAACATTAGATACACCAGCTTTTGAATTCAGTTCATCCTTACGAAGAGAATTAACAGAATGCATGGTAGTAGGTCCTGGTTCCACCAAGTCTAAAGGTGTGAGCTTTATTACACACACACATTAAATCTAGTCTACAATTTAGTCTTATGTAGGGATCTATGGGAAAGTATACAAGTATTTTAGTAATGGAAAATGGTTGGCAAAGGACCATACCCAGAGGAGAAACTTGTTTCATCAGTTGTATACGATTTTGGTCATATGACATAGTCACAAAAGAAATTAGATAAATAATTGTTTATGGCAAGTTGTGGTCCTAGCCACTGAATGGTATAGATTAATGTGAGTTTTTGACATAATTTATATCTTGGGTTTTGTAGGTGAAATTTGAAGAGGAGTCCAGACTTTTCCTTGCATTATATCTTTCAAACAACGTGGATAATGGAATTCTTATATTTCTCGCACCAGAAGTCAGTCCCATAAGCAACACGTCGAACTATGTTCTTTAGCTCCCAAATAACAGTTACAAGACGAAAGGATCAAAGTTTAGCAAATTTAATATTCAGGGTTCTAAAAACCTTCTGCAGTTAAGTAATGACTAGGACTTGTAGGAATATACCGTTGTACTCCTAGGCCTTACATTATCAGTCGCGTTTTAGAGAAAGGTGCATATGAGTTAGTATATTATGATGGGAGAGCCCCATAATGGGCTCTACCTAAAAAGGTACTATGCCTAGGTCATCTAGCATAGGTTCTTTTAAAATATTGTTTATAGTTTGTTGTGTGTCTTATTTTTGAAAGGTGTGATTTTTGTGTGATTCACGATGTGTTTTTAAAAACCCTACTTATGTACATATTTTGTCTAATGGACAGATGACTTCTTTCACCGGTTTTGAAGACGGTGCTAATCGCTGTACGTTGAACCTTGCATCAAGAGCTTGGATACTGTACTCTCCTACATGTGATCTGGTGAGTTCAGGGGGTGTCTTCTTAGGTCCCTCCACCAACAACCTAGCAGAATATCATGCAGTGATTGGATTGTTGATGGAAGCCCTAGCGGGTGATGTAAGGGAGATTAGGGTTTTCCTAGACTCCGAACTAGTTGTTCAACAGCTTAACTAGGTCTACACCATCCAAAATCCTTTACTCCTTCATACATTCTGAAGGGTTAGGCTCTTAGAGAGGTCTTTTGAGCAGGTAACATATCAACATGTTTCGATTTGAATGATGTGGCAGATTCCCTAGCTAATTGTGTCTTAGATTGGTACATTGCTCATAATTAAAAGTTCATTTGTAACATAATGACATATATGTAAATTCATAAGTAGGAAATCATTTCCCACATCACATTTTTTGTACACACAACTGTAAATATAATTTTTTTTAATATATATATAAAACTATAAGACTGAGATACAAAATTGGGCTAAAGCATCTAGCTTTTAGTGCCGTAAAAAATTCTGGATTGTCACAAGTTCAAAATACGAATATGAAGGGCGAAATTTGAAGCTTCAAATATTTCAATATGATACATATACAAAAAGTGAAAATCCCTATGGACTAGTCATCATCCTGGTGGTTCTCATGATAACACATAATATCTTGAGCCACTATGTAGAGTAGCTTGGAAAACCATCCATAGACCTTTGTAGTATGGTTTCGATAACGCCTGGGTAGGTCATCAGTGGTCACATTAGGAATCCCTACAGTTAAACGTTGTAGTTTCTCCTCGAGATATCCAATCTCCTCATTTTCCTAAGAGTGATAAGCCATCATATCCCTAGTTCCTTCTTGGCTCGCAATAGGTAACATTCCAATTGGACGTACTAGTCTAATGTCTGCATAAAACCATTTTCACTTGTCTTAGTGCTACAAAATAAAAATGAAATAAACTGCAAAAATTTAAAACATGGTGGATAGTGTCTTTCTTACCTCGGTGATCCCATACCTCCCCCTCAGGTAGTGTGAGCTCTGGGTCATCTGGGAAATCTTCCCCCTCATAGGCATAATCCTTGATCATGAGTAGCTGGCCTCTCAGCAAGTGAAAGAAGGCGGATCCATAAAAAACCTTGGGTCCTCCTCCACCATGGAGGGCCATAATGTCAACCCACCTAAGCATCCTAGGATCCTCAGGCTCAAGTTTGCTCACAGTGACCTGTGGCCTCATATGGGGCATCTGCTGCAAAATGAAAGATACCATCATAGCTTTATAGCCAAACTTTTTAAGCATCCCCCACTTGCACTTGTTCAGTTGGTCCTTTAGACTTACCAACATGCCTTCACACTAGTTAAATATTGTAGGCTCCATGCACTCCAGGGCATACAACATATGTGACCTAGTAGTCAGGTGAGCAGACCTAGTTTCGACCAATTTTCCAATCGTGTACACTACGGTCCTTAAAAGAAGGTCCACTATCTATTAGATGCGTAATTTCCCAGACTGGGCTTGCATACCTAGTGCACAGTATTGGTCAATCAAATCATCCAAGGAGGGCTCTCCTCCTCGTGCACTAGATAAGACTATTGGTATTCCTCTCTGAGACAAACCAGTCAGGAAGTAAATATCCTCGATATCTATGGACAAGGTGTGGATCCCAACCACAAAGTGTTGCTGCTCAGGATCCCACATGTCTATAATTTACTCCAATAGGAGGATTTATTCCTTCATGCCTGGTACCCTAAAATACTTCAGTATCCCGCAATTCTGTAAGGCCTCTACGGTAGTTGGATCATTGATGGCTTGGAAGTTTGTCGTCTCATGTTTGCGCTCTTTCTAGATGACCATGATGTATTGTTTTGCACCTGCAAGACATGGAAACATTGAATTAGAAATTACATTGTGGATATAATGAAACATTGAAATAATGATTAAACAAAAGAGAAGAAAAAATTGATTTTTTTATAGGGACAGGGCCCATTTTTCATGAGATTTAGGGCTTGCAGTGCCTTTTCGTTTTTCCCATAGAGCACCTACGGCGTATCCCTCTCTGTTTGCATAGAGCGCCGATGGCCAGCGTCTCTGTCGGTTGTGGAAAAAGCGCCTACGGCGCATTTATCCCAACATGACAGAGCGTCATCTTGCTCACATCCAGAAAAGTAAAGGGCCGCTATGACCCGCATTTTGAGCCCTCAAAATGCTCATAAACCTCCTCTATCCGGTCAAAAATACCTATTTACTCTAATTAAAACCTTCTATTATTGTTTAAAACTTCAAAATTTACCATGAGCATCAAAAGAAATGATTAGAAACTTACCTCTTCCAAGCAAGATTGAAAAATAATGGATGGGGACCACTAGTACAAAATGAGAAATTAATGACTAAAAAACTGACTAAAATCAGGCTATAAACGACTATTTTTGAGTCGACGACTAATAGTAGCTAATTTCCACTATCTTATAGCTAGTCATATTTCACTTAGTCATTAATAGCTTGACTTATTAGTCATTGATTTATTCATTGATTTGGTCATTGATTTAGTCAATGATAGTCAATGATTTAGTCATTCATAGTCAATGATTTAGTCATTGATTTAGTTACGGATTTAGTCATTGATTTAGTCACCGATTGCAACAATTAATCACCAAATATATGACTAAATAAACTACTTGATAACATATTAATGACTAAGCTAAATACGACTAAGATACGGAAAATTAACTACTAATAGTCGTATATATGTAAATTTAGTCATTTTTGTAGTCACAAATTTATGATAGGGAATGGAGGAATTGAACCACCAACCTCCTACTTATAATTAGGCAGGATCTCTACCATTGAGCTAGAACCGTTTAAGAAGTTGTTATTTCTTGACAATGATGATATTCAAACAAATTTATTATAGATAGCAATCTACTAACTACATAATTATTACTAATACAACTTACCAGTAACTAGTATTTATGATAAACTAATTCCTGAGAGCTATGTACAATTTTCCTATCTGGCATATCCATTCATGTTACCAGAGAGAACATAAAACCTCCGTGATGGATGTGATACCAATTAAGCCAACTAATTTACGTAATATCTCTTTGGATTTACTGTTTCAAATAATAAAAATCCCATGTCACAATGGATACCTCCATGGGCAGACAATTACACAACTCCATCATTTAATAAAGAAAACACATTTTGATGACTACTCACAACTTTAGAAATAGCAGGAAAAACCAACGATAAAATGTGAAAGTGAGTTTCCGATAAATCCTCTTACTGGAGTAACCCAAGAATGTAAAAAAACTACCAGGAAATTAAATCCATTTTATAGAAAATAGTATTCAACCTATCAACAAAAACAAATGTAACCTTCCATTTATACATTTGTTGGAGCACATGTGGTTCACAAATGTCTTTAGCATCATCTATGCTGCCACATTCTTCAAGTTTTTTCAAAGCTGACTTGATAGCCTGGGGAAAAAATTCAAATCTAGTTATAAAAAAATTGAAGGTATATTCATTTAATCAGAAAATATTGATACTTACCACCCATATGGATAGTCTTGCTATGTTCAAAGTATAAATAGACATACCTCAACTAATCCCTCAACCTTTCCTTGAGTAATAGTTTTATCCATAGTCCTCATGTTGTAATTCGGATGTGTCGAAGGCACTTGGTGCTTTGCACACACATCATTTAAACTAATGCCAGTTGTTGCTCTCTCAATTATAGCCAAGACCCTATATCACAAAATGCAATCTTGCTAAGCACCACTATAAAGAGTTAATATAATAAAGGCACTTTGCACAACAAAACAATTCACACAAATAATACCTAGAAATGAAGACTAAATAGATGCTCAGAACAATCACTAAATCCACTAAGTCAATAATAGTAAGGCCAGTCATCATTCAAATTCATTCATTCCACTTCAATTCATTGAGAGGCAGGATCTTAAAAAACAAAAAACAAAAAAAAAACTAATTACTTAAGTATGAACTCCATAAGACAAGAAGCAATAAATCCCCCCTTTTCTTGGAGAGTTAAGGTACTATTTGTATAAATAAATGAATTGGTTGCAGTTCAGATGTGGATTCAAAATATCAAAAGTTGCCTTCGATTTTTTGTCCTGGTGTTCCATAAGTATTGTTCTCCTCCTCACTAAGGAAAAAAAGGGTTGAAATTCTGCATGACGCACTGATCCACCTTGGTAGGAGAGACTTCCCAGCCACTTAGATTATGTGCTTGCTAAAGACTAGTAAGCATTAGTGTTATATATTACACATTCCATTAGTGTGATTTATTATACCAAATACATAACATTACAGAAAGGCCCTATTAGTAGAGAGTAAGCTAAGCTTTTTGTATGATTGCAGCTCTAATGAAAGTAATTAAATGGTTATAATGCTATGCTTATTAGGCTAATAAAACACATCATGCATATTCAGCTCTTACTTGTGACATAATCTTGTAAGCTTATGATATTATAATATTGTAACATAGGGAATCATACTAACCTAAAACTTAATGATACCGAGACATACAGATTCAATGCTTGTATAACTAGGCATTATGTGCTTACTTGATATGGTGTTCATACTATGTTTATAAAGAAGGTATCAATGGGCTTGAGTTTACATACCCTATGCTTAGAACAACTTGGATTTAGATGTTACTTCTAGTGATCACATGGAACTTGTACTAGTAAGATGAAATAGCTCTTACTTGTATAGCATTAGTATAATTAACCTGTTGAAATGTAGATGCTATATCTAGTTTCTAAACACCTTGATAATTTTCATATTTCAGTAACATGATTATTTTTTCATCACATCCCATGATGTGTCCATCCCTAGATTGTCTTTCAAAACTTGACAAAAATTTCAAACTAACAAATAGAGAAGAACACCAAGGACTTTGAGAGAATGTTCTTACATCAGATCAGTTGAAATTTATTTATCTACAATCTAGACCCAATAGAAAGCTAATAATTCTCGCTCTTAGATCTATGAATTATATAGTCATTATCACATCTCATCCCAAGGTCTTCTAACTAAAAATATTTCATAAGGTACAAGAATCCTAAATTAATAACCATTTTGTGAAAATAACAACATATAGCACCAATTATAGCAATACTGCATTGCACCAACAATAAAGTTGTGAAATATCATTAAATGAGAAAATCACCACAAACTAACATAGGTATGTCTGCATTGGAAACTATTTTTTCCAATCCTTTAAGAAGAGTATGAACTTGATAATAAAAAAACACATTACTTGAAAGTTGTTCTAGCATATTTGCATCAATAACCTCGATTGTAAAAGACACATTGGAAGAAGAAACACACCTGCCAAAGTTTGACATCCTTGAGATATTGGTTGACTGGTCGCTTCCGTTCCTCCCCAGGAACTTGGTGGACTGTGCCATATTCCTTGCAATATTCCAAGGCTGAACCAACAGGAACCGAGGGTGTGTCTACCATGATTGTGAACTAGGAGAAAAACCCAATATTATTATTTATATTGTAATGCATATCGAGATGAGCATTCAAATTTTTCAATTTTCTATTGTTGGATTCCATTGTCCTCTCTATGCTTGCATTCCTGATCACTTGGGATTCATTGTGATACCCCAAACTTTAATTTAATTGCAAAATTGTTGTCTTGAGTACATCTAGTTGCTGACACAAAGACCTGATGATCTTCTGATGGTCCACACACTCACAGTATGCACATTTTCCCATGTGTCCATGCTCTTGTATGGTGATTGGACAGCAGGCAGAGGAATAAAAAATGGTGTCCAAATATCCACTCTATGTTGACTGCTGTTTTTCTACATAGAGATAGCCTGAATCAAATTCAAATTCATTGCATTGGTCCACATAAAAAGGCCTGGTTACCTACATACTATCTTCAAGACGAACAGTTCTACAATCTCTTGTATAACCCAAAAGCCAAGGAGACAAGGCTATAAGGATTTGTGTAAAACAACCAGGTCGGAAAAATACCAAACTAGCAATGAAAATTACCACCCTAGGGAAGTATATTATCTGACCTGCATTGCTTAATCCATCATTTCAAACTTAATTCTCCTCTTGCAAAGACTAGTGCATATGTGTGAGGGGTACATAAGAGGGAGCCTTAATGGTCTCCTCATTCCTCTCGATTAGCCACTTGTAAAAGTTATCAGGTATGTTTGAGTTTACCTTTCAGTGAAAATTGGCCTAAGAATATGGCTACATGAGTATTGGTATTCTACTAAAAGGAAGGATTTGTAAGTGAAATACATATCGCGGTATACTCGGGATCAAAATAACTAAAGGCACCAAGGACTCTGGTGCTGACATACATCTCATCTTGATAGGGAATTAGTTTGGCAAGGCCAAAATCCAATATCTAGACAACAAAAATTTAGTCAACGAGGGGAATATTAAAAGTTATAACCCCTTGAAATAATGATGTAACCAATTGAAATTTGAGAAAAATATAATTGCCTAAAGCAACTGATATACAATTTATACTTATTAGTTTGTAGGTAGTAAGCCTCAGTTCTATTCATGGAACTCCTTTGGACAAGAAAGAGAAAGGTGACAGATACCCTAGGTTCGAATTCTACATCAAGAAGAATATTTGTGGACTTGAAATCCCTATGAATGATAGGAGTATTAATCTTGCACATTGATCTAGGAACAAATAATCAATCTCATCAAGAAATAATCAACAAATAACTTAGAAATGGTGTTAATCGGAACCAGAATGGTTTCCTCTATGTATATTCAATAAACAAAGAATAGTTACAATAACAATGTCAAGCAATAGCTTGAATCAATGAGGAATTCGAGTACCTTAGGAGGTCATTCGAATTCAAGGAGTGAGTCTAGCTTAACTGACTATATTCCATTGGTTCACACTCAGTTAACCACTTGACCAAAACCCTAATTGACTCACCAAACCCTAACGGAAGTTGGAGTGCAATAAATGACTGAATCTCAACTGAAGGATATCAAACACATGTCATAGCAAGCAAACCATCAAGTGCTAGTGCTCCATGACTACAATGAACCCCGATGAGGTTAACTGAAGCTGAACTAATCATCAGAAGTTGGTGGATGCGTCCCTGTTGACTCAAGATCATTAAATAATAATAAATAATCATTAAATAGTATATTTAATGAGAGGAGGCAGCTTAAATGACTGGTTGAACTGATTGTAACCACCAGTTAGCAATTAGGTGCATTAATATCACTCAGATCACCCCCGGAGTGCTCCAGTTATCCTCCTTGACTGTAGGAGAAGGCTAAGTTAGCCTTCTTGACTGTAGGTAGGCATGGGTGTGACTGGATGATGGCAATTAATGCTCCACTGATGTCAATTAATGTCAATTATACTTACGATTGTGGTTTAACTAGGCCAATTTGACCAAAAAGTGTGTGTATGGTGGTAAATGTCTCCAACACCCCCCCGTAAGCCATACTCAGGAAGAGTTAGAAAACATAGATGCATAAAAATGCTAGGGCCCCAACAATTAATGCCATAGGTCACTTGTACAATGCTGAAACTGAAACAATGCTCAAAACAAACTAAGTGAGGAAAAGAGGGAAAACCCAATGGGACCCCCCCCCTCCCCCCCTCAAGCTAAACACTAAAAGTAGTCTGAATCACCCTGATGAACTCACCCCCAATAGTGAACGGAGCCAAGTGAACTTCTTTTCTGAAAATCTCTCGGTGAAGATGTCTGCAATCTGCTCATCAGTCAGGCAGTATTGCAGAATGATGGTCCTGTCATGCACTAGCTCCCTGATGTAGTGCATGTGAATATCTACATGCTTGGTCCTTTTCCTAGTAACTGGATCCATGGATATCTTAATAGCACTTTGGTTGTCACAAAATAGGACAGTGGACAAAGTACTACCAAGATCAAACTCTGAAACAATGCCTTGCAACCAAACTGCTTGGATGCAAGCATTGACCGCTCCTCGATACTGGGCCTCTGTTGAAGATAGTGCTATGGAAGCCTAATTTTTGCTTGACCAGAAAATGGGGCCACCACCAAACAAGAATACATATCCGGAATTTGAATTCCGATCAATAGAATCACCTGCCTAATCGGAATCTGTATATCCAACCAGCTCTAGCTCGGAGTCTACAACATAGTAAATGTCATAGGTCCTGGTTCCCTGAATATACTGGAGGATCCTCTTGGCTGCCTTCCAATGAAGATCATGAGGCTGCTTCATGTATCTTGATACAGCATTCATGGCATAACAAATATCAGGCATAGAATGTGTCAAGTACAACAAGCTACCAATCAGCTGTCGATAGATAGTGCAGTCCATGGGAGGTGTGTGTTTTCCTTCTTCAAGGCTGATCCTTGAAAGGAAAGGGAATGGTGCAGGCCTACATTCAGCCATGTTAAGCTTGACTAATAGTTCTGAAGTGTATTTGTACTGAGTGACCATAATCCCATCAGAAGTTTTCTCGATTTCGAGCCCCAAAAATTGTTTTAGAAGCCCCAAATCACTCATTTCAAAGGCATTGTGGAGAGCAGTTTTGATGGCTGAAATGGAGGCAATTGTGCTACCTGGGATCAGTAAGTCATCAACATATAAAACAATTATAATTATATGAACATCATTCTACTATAAATACACATTTGTACCTGATCTACATCTCTACAAGTTTTGCGAGAGAAGAAAGGCATCCATCTTGGAATACCACTCTCTTGGGGCCTGTTTTAACCCTTATAGTGACTTCTTTAGCTTGAAAACCAAAGATGGATCAGTGATGTATCCCTCAGTATAATTCATGTATATCTTCTCATGAATATCTCCATGCAGAAAGGCTGACTTAACATCCATGTGATGCACCTCCCAGTGCTTGGATGCTGAAATAGACAAAATAAGGCAGATGGAGTCCATTTTTGCAACCGGTGCAAAGGTATCATGGTAATCCACTCCTTGGATCTGAGAGAAATATTTTGATACCAGACTTGCCTTATATTTGTAGGTGATTCCATCAGTAGCAACCTTTGTTTGAAACACCCACTTGCATTGAACCAATTTCCTTCCCAGAGGAAGAGAAACTAGCTCCCAAGTAGTGTTTTTCTAAAGAGAATTCATCTCTTCATCCATGGAAACTTGCCATATCGAATCATTACGAGCATGGTAGTAGGATTTTCAATCTGAACTAATCATCAAATAGCAAGTTTCGGACAGAAAATTATTAGAACAAGAGAGTGCAATACCTTCTCTTTGGAAATCAGACCGGGTTCTCCTTGGATCATCCAGATTTCCAATGTTGTCTCCTGCAGAGGAGAGTGTCTGTTGGGTCCATGTAGGAAGATGATTTTGCACTTCAAGTTTTGATTCAGCATCTGATGATTACTACACACTGATATCATAAATTATAGGATTCAAATCAGGGTCATCACCCCCAATTTCATCATCCAAATATTTAGTAGAATAGGAAGGAAATTCAGCAGTTTTCTCCTTCACTAGTTCCATCTCCTGAAGAGGCTCATCGAACTTGACACTTCTCTCTCGATGATCTATCTGGTATTGATATCCAGAAGCTTGAATCCTTTAGATTCATCAGGATACCCAATAAACAGACATTCTATTCTTTGCGGTTGCAAAGCCCTTCTTTTATCAAGCAGAATCCGGGCCCATGCAGTGGACCCAAACACCCGTAGGTTCAACACATCCATCTTGTGTCCGAAGCATGCTTCAAAAGGAGTCTTTCCTTTCATGGATGAGTGTGGCACCCTGTTCTGAATGTATGCTGTAGCATGCATGGCTTCATCCCACAAATTTTCAGCAAGCTTCTTTGACTCCAACATACAGGTGGTCATCTCCTTGAGAGACCGGTTCTCCCTTTCCGCTACTCCGTTCTGCTGGGGAGTGTGGGGAATTGAATGATGGACCTGAATACCACTTTGGGAGCATATGTAAAAAAAATAATTACTGACATAATCCCCTCCATTATCAAATCTCAAGATCTTGATCTTAATCCCAAAGGAATTTTCGATCAAGGCCTTCAATTTAGAAATTTTTTCACATACTTTTGATTTCTTTTTGAGAAAGAAAACCCATGTATACCTTGAAAAATCATCAATAAAAGTAAGGAGGTACCTTGATCCATTCATGGATGTGACAGGAATTGGAATTCTGATATCAAAATGTATCAGCCCCAATATGCTTGTAGCTCGGTTTTCCTTCCCCCGATCCAACTTGTGCTTAGGGTGTTTTCCAATCACAGAGCCCTTGCAAATTCCCGTGGTTGCCTTGATGACCGGGAGGCCTTCAACCATGGAGTTTTTCTGTAATTGCTGCAAATATTTGAAATTAATATGGCCAAACCTCTCATGGCACAACCTACTAACCTCATTTCCATGAGTTAGCAGAGCAATGGGCTTTGCATCCGCGACAAAGTGAGAGAACTCATAGGCCTTTGCATGATGATTTGCAAGGTCTTTTGCAATGAGTTTCCCGGATGCAATTTCTGTTATCTCAACATCATTTGGGATAAAAGAGACTCTCTTAGGCATTCCTGTATGTGTCATCTGATAGACACTATTTGCTGCTAGAGACGGTACATACAAAACATTAGAGAAAAAACCATTTTCAAGATCTACACTACCTTGTCCTTTGGAAATGGTGGTGGAATCATCTCCCATGTGGATGGGGATGGATTTTCCAGTCTCCAAGGATGAAAAGGAATCTTTTTCAGCCATCATGTGATTCGAAGCTCCAGAGTCAATTAGCAGTGCTTTGGATTTCGAAGTGCTTGCCATGAGGGCATGACCTTTCTCATGTTGTGGTTCCCGATATTGGTGATCTCTCCTTCGAAAGCTCTCCAGAAGATTGATGTGATTCCTCTCAAGGAGAGGGGTTGCTTCATCAATATTTTTCTTCATGTAGGCATGTTCAAGGTGAAAACCATTCCCGCAGTAAGAACACTTGACTTTTTCTTACCCAATGTGCCCTTTTCCTTTGTTCTTCCTTGAGCTGGAATATTCATCATGCTACTGGTTTTCAACTCTAGGCTTGGGAGCATCAAATTTAGTTTTCTAATTTTTCTGCTCCTTTCCTTTACCCTTCAGATCTTTGGGCTCTAAGACATGGAGGGCTTGATCACGGGAAGATCAGATGATCCCCATCTGGACAAGCTTGTCATGTTCATTTGTTAGGGACTCAATGAAGGCATTGAGTGTAGGAATCTTCCATCCAGGGGTTGTGAGCTTCCCTGCACGGAATGTAGAAACAAAAACTGAATAATCAGCCCCGAGTTTGGAGAGAATGGAAAGGATGAGCTGATCATGCTCCTTCTCCACATTGCATTGCTTCAAGAGTAAAATAGTATGCTTGAACTTTATAAAGAAATCATTTAGAGTCTCGAAATTGGAAGGTTGGAGAGACATGAGTAAACCCTCAATTCATCATGCTTTCCATATAAAGATTCCAATTTGTCCCATATTTCTTTCGGTGTCTTCAAATCTGTAATATGGAAGAGAAGGTCTCAGGAAATAGAGAGGCACAAGAAACCGAAGGCTTCATCCTTCTTGTTCAAGAATATTGATTTTTCTACAGCAGATCCATGCACAACTTCAGTGTCCATGGTGACTCTAAAAAGTACTTTGGAGTGCAACTGAATCTATGTATCGCTTTTCCATGAGTGGAAATTGTATGGAGTCAAGAGATATGCTCAGGATGCCATCTAGATGTGTTGTAGCGAATGCTTCACCTATAGAAACCTGAAAATAAAAACAGAAAGGGAAAAATAAGGTCAAACAGCCTGCACATTCTAGGCTTTCATCACACCCAGCTTAGTCAATCAAGCAAGCTTGATCAACAAGTTATTTACTTGGAATATTGAGTGGTAAGCCTTGGCTTCTGGTGCAGTGCTGGAATTTTGAGCTATTGCTCACTTTTCATGGAGAAATATGTCAAAAAGCTTGTTTTTGAGAGATAGATATTCATCCCATCGTATGCTCTGATACCATATTAATCCTGCACATTGATCTAGGAACAAATAATCAATCTCATCAAGAAATAATCAACAAATAATTTAGAAATGGTGTTAATCGAAACCAGAATGGTTTCCTCTATGTATATTCAATAAACAATGAATAGTTACAATAACAATGTCAAGCAATAGCTTGAATCAATAAGGAATTTGAGTACCTTAGGAGGTCATTCGAATTCAAGGAGTGAGTCTAGCTTAACTAGCTGTAATCCATTGGTTCACACTTAGTTAACCACTTGACCAAAACCTTAATTGACTCACCAAACCTTAACTAAAGTCAGAGTGCAATAAATGACTAAATCTCAACTGAAGGAGATCAAACACATGTCATAGCAAGCCAACCATCAAGTGTTAGTGCTCCATGACTTCAATGAACCCCGATGAGGTTAAATGAAGCTGAAATGATCATCAAAAGTTGGTGGACCCGCCCCTGTTGACTCCAGATCATTAAATAATAATAAATAATCATTAAATAATATATTTAATGAGAGGAGGCACCTTAACTGACTGGTTGAACTAATTGTAACCACCAGTTAGCAATTAGGTGCATTAATATCACTCAAATCACCCCCAGAGTGCTCCAGTTAACCTCCTTGACTGTAGGAGAAGGCTAAGTTATCCTCCTTGACTATAGGTAGGCGTGGCTGTGACTGGATGAAGGCAATTAATGCTCCACTGATGTCAATTAATATCAATTATACTTAGGATAATGGTTTAACTAGGCCAATTTGACCAAAAAGAGTGTGTATGGTGGTAAATGTCTCCAACAAGGAGTTCTTGTTGTTGGACTAGAATGGAGATAAGAAAGGCCTTTTGTTGTACCCAGGGAAATTTTTAAGCATAAGGGCCAATCCATCTTCATTCTTAGAACTCCTTCAATATAAAAATGTCTATGGCTCATAACAAAGACATATTGAAAAGAATAACAAGAACACACATACTATAAATTTATACATACACACACACACACACACACACACACACACACACACACACACACACACATATATATATATATGAATGTATAATAGGGAGAAATAATAACAAGAACATACATACTATAAATCTATAAATACACATCTATATATGAATGTATAATAGGGAGTATGGGAGTGGTATTGTATATAGCCAGTATTTCATGGAACCCAGAAATGTAAATATGGAATGTAATTTTTCATAATAATAACAAAAGTAAGTATTGTTCAACACAAGACTCCACCATCCAAAATAAAACAAAACAAGATAATATGATTTAAAACATTTAATGTTCTGCGGTATTTGTTACTTATTTGTTACTTACCATGCAAGTGATCTTGTAAATTGTTGTTGTTCATATACTCATAAACCAAAAGGCACTGACTTTTGTCGTCACAGTAGTCTATTAAGTGGACTAAGTTTGGATGGTTAAGCTTGCTCAATAGATCAACTTCCACTCTGAATTCCCTTTCGCCATGTGCTCCTCTTAATGAGTTTGGGTCCATTTGTTTAATTGCTGCAACCTAAAAAAGATGGTTCAATTAGAATACTTTAATGGAGACCAACTAGTTAGCTCTATTTTCAAAAGAACTAAATTATAGATAAATAGAATGACATACAAAATTCATAAGCTAAAATGTTAGAATGAGAAGGATCAGATTCTGTATAATATTTTAATGAAAATCCAAAAATAAAATTTGAAAGAGAACACACATTCAATGGCCCTTAAAATTCCTGAAATCAGTAATTTCAAGAAATACCCTACAAGACTTTTATATCATAACCTAGCATTTCTAAAAGATAAAAGTGTCCATCTTCAACCCTGAAACAGTTTCATAGGGTAATGTAAAAATAAGTAAATCCTACAAATGTTAGAAGGAGGAACAAGTTCGTGGGGATTTTTGGAAGAAACAAAAAGCAAATCTATAGTATAATCAGTGATTTGAAGTATTATTTCCCCTAACATTTCTAGTCAGTAATATGGGTTTTCTAGCAATCACACACCTTTCCGGTTTTCAAAACTCCTTTGTACACACGCCCAAAACCTCCTTTCCCAGTAATATTGTTCTCATGGAAATAGGATGTGGCTTCTTGCAATTCCTTAAGTGTGAATACATAATCCACACTAGGTTGTGGATTTATGTATAGGAACTACATGTTCCCAAGTTGCCAATATTCCAATGGCTTATAGAGCCCTGTAATACAGAGAGTAGTATCATTTTCCATTCATGTAATTCTCTGTTAAGAGATGCAATTGACCCATCATTTGAGAAATATCGCCTTGACAAAAAACATAGTAATATGGGAAAACTACACAAAAATGTATTACAAAACTCATATTAAATAAAACTCCCATGACCCAGATTCAATTGAAAAATTTAACATACTTTCATTGGTCATTTTCATCCTAAGACTTGCTTCTTCTCTTCCTTTGCAATCCTGACAGCAATCCAAACACCGTTTTCATGCTTTTACAGAATACAATACCCCAATTAGAATTTCACCTCTATAGAAGAAAAAGATCACAATTGAATGACAATTTCAGTTGGATGACCTATGTCTTCTAAATAGCCCTGTTTTCGACCAATAGACAAAATAATCTAATGTTTAAATGCAATCATCGTAGTAGATATTGTGCACAACCCGACTGCTATGTAATCACCCAAAAAGGAAAAAGGGATTATAAGCCTTTTTCATTGAATCTGAAATTCAGTTATAAGCTTTACTTTTGCTTCAGATGGCCCTGGCATATTTGTTCAAGTATTCGAATGCTCGAGGAATGGTAAAATGCAGAATGAGAAGTAGCTTTTATTCTCAAATAAGAAAGGTGGATTTGGTCCCTGACAGAGAATCAAAGGGTAAGGGAAGTTCTCGAAGACATACTATTCAAAACCAATGAAAATTGAACTTCAACAAACCAGAACCCAATCCCTAATAAGAAGAAACAAATTAGTACAAATACATCTAAACCTAGGTCTAAAATGCATCTAGAGGTTGCGAAGCTCAAGGTTGCATAACCAGAGCTACAATATTTGACAGTTTCAGTTAGATGACCTAAATCTTGTAAATATCCTTGTTTCCGACTGTCACCAAGATAATATAATGGTAAAACGCAATCATCGTAGAAATTATTGTGCTTGACCCTGCAGCTATGTAATCACCCAAAAAGGAAAAAGGGATCATAAGCTTTTTTCATTGAAGCTGAAATTTAGTTATAAGCTATACTTGTGCTTCAGATGGCCTAGTCATAATTGTTCGAGTATTCAAATTCTTGAGGAATGGTAAATGCAGAATGAAAATCATATTTTATTCTCAAATAAGACAGGTGGGTTGGTTTAGGTCCTTAACAGAGAATTAAACTGTAAGGGAAGTTCTTGAAGACATATCGTTGAAAACCAATGACATTTTGAGTTGAAAAAACCAAAACCTAAGCCCAAATAAGGCCGCATAGATTAGTACAAACCCATCTAAGCCTGGGTCTGAAATGCACCTAGAAGTTGTGAAGCTCAAGGTTGAATTGAATATCCATAGTTACAATATTTGATATGTTACTAATTTATGCCAATTCAAAATAGGGATCCTTAAGTTTCATCAAGCAGTATTTAGATGGGTATTTACTAATCTCCATATTTAATGAAGCCTTAGACACACATACACATGGATCACCTCCACCTCATCCTGGGATTATGGATCAACTCATCCTCACTCAGGTCGTAGAATGTGGCATCTCCTATCGGAGACAAAATTTTCAAAATAAATTAAAAAAAGAGGGAATTCAACTGTACCAGTGATTTTTTAAATCTAAAAAAATATAGAGTACAAAAAATTTTCTACAGTTTCACAGAGTACAAAAGCGTTTCTACAGTTTCGTAGAGTAAATTCAAAGAAAAAAAATTCAAAAAATATGAATGAAAGACAACCTTCCACAACCATTATCCCCATTAGCAAAAAGACACTGATAAACAAAATTAAACCATACACTGCAGCCATTGGCAATCGCCCAAAACCCAAATATAATTCAGCCAAAAAATGGATGCTTCAAACAATCATTATGCCTAAACAAAAAGAAAAATGTACACGATATTTAGGATTGCTTACAAAGTGAATTAACTGGCCATTATTCCTCACCTATTCACCATACATTTCTGCACCCTGAGAGCTTTAGTAATCCTAATGATGGAGGGTCCATCAATTATACACTATACAAACTTTAGTACTGATCAAGAAGAAGATTCTAAGCACTTCCTCCATATACCCACATCATAAATTCTCCTCAATCAATGTAGCCATGATTGGAACCATGCCCTAGGATCTTAAATATAGACATGGGGATTGATCATTCTTTCATCAATTCATTGATTCATGCTAAAGAAAAAGGCAGTCAGGAGCTTTCAAAGTTTTTGAATAACACGTACCACCTAACCTCCCTCAAAACGCGCTCACACTTAGATTCAAACGCTGAATTCAAATGAAGTGATCTCGACCATACTTTTAGAACAAGGGAATGACGTAGAAATGATTATGAACATTGTAATTAGGTTTCAGTTTGAAATTTCGAATTTGACAAGACTTTATGTTTAGGGAGATTCCATAGCTGTTTTTGGATTTTGCAATTGGATTATGCGAGAGAAAACCCACAGTTTCATATGCCCCTCTAATATTTTGACAGGTTTGTCCTATGTGTGAATTTGAAATATGCATATGTCAACTATAAGGATGTATGATGGATCAAGGGCTTTTTTTTACACCATTTAATGTATTATTTGCAATGTTGAGGTGTATATTGAACCCGGGTTTAGATGGTTATGTGCTATACACAGTCCGTATTCAATTTAGCTAGCTGCCAACCCTGAGGTGTATATAATACCGAATGGTATGTGCAATGTGGAGGTTTATATCAGCCGTGGGATTAGATGGATTAAATCTTGCTGTGCAAACTTGAGGATTATATCAGACCTGGGTTTATATAGGTATGTGTTAGCGTCCATATTCAATGCATCTAATATACTGTCTAGATTATATCTAGCTCAACAAGCTTCAAATTTTCCATACACCCAATACAAGGTCTAGGTATGTCGAGATGCCCATATTCAATACATGCAATCCATGATCTAGGTATGTGCTAATGTCCATATTCAATACACCCCATATACAGTCTAGATTCAATATTTCTTTGCAACCTCGAGGTGTATACCAGACTGGGGTTTAGAAAGGTATGTTCTAGGGTCCAGTATTTAGTCTAGATTTAATCTATATCTTCAATCTCATGTGTATATCAAACCTGCAATTATATGGCTTTGTAGTTGTGTTTATATTCATTCAACCCAATACACCATCCAGGCACAATACAGCTTGGCAAATTCAAGCTGTATATGAGACCAGGGTTTAGATGGGCATGTGCTCGTATCCATCTTCAATATACCATCTACATTTAGTGTACTATTTCATGGACATGCCCATATGAAAAGTTGATGGATCACCTTAGTCCCCCACCCTCACCCTGCTTCTCTCAATTAAAGATGCATATGTGGAACTTTTTCACTGCAGCTTTACCATATTTCAAATTAAGCAGTTTTAGGACTCTCTTAGGCCTGTTGTTTTTTCATCAATGTTTTACATATCCATAGATACTAGTTACAAATGTATTGTTTGACATCTAAAAACTTTGTTATTATATCATAAGCATTACATGATATTGGGATCACCTAATAATGGAAACTACCGAGGTCACCAGATCTATTTCATCTTGTTTACTCTTGAACTTTACTTATCTTGTTACAATTTCTGATAAATTATAAATTTCTAAACAATTTTGATTAAATTCGTGCACTCATGAAGAATATTTAGAGGCAGCCTCAACAACCTATTGCTGTACGTTAATTCCTTGACAAATTATTTGAAATTTCCATAGTTTGAAAATTTGAAACAAAGTAGTGTCTGAAATTTCTGAGATATCAAAGATTGAGTCTCCAATGTTTCCCTAATTTTTTAGATGCCTGCTATTGTATTGAGCAAACCTGATAGGGGGGAAAACAAACACCAAATAGAACAATAATATCAATACTGAATTTCTAGTAGCAATACTTTAATACCCAATGTATGAGATAAAAATTGCAGTGCAAAGAGATAAAGTAGGACCGCAGACAATGAACAAGCATTTAAGTGGAGAAACTCAGCCACCAATGAAAATCAGTTTTATTAGAGACGATTAATGGTTACAGAGTTTCTTATCTCAGGTTTATTGTGATTCTAGATGTTTTTGCTACCTATAGACTGATATGAATCTCCTTAAGAAATCCTGGGATCTCCATCTCTCCTTATCTTTTTTTTTGTCAACGTGGGTTGGCTACAACAACTAGTTGTGAACCTTTCAATCTTCCTGTCTCTGTTGCTCTATTTTGGCTTCCTACATCTCTTGCTGTGAACCCTTCCTCTTCCTCCTTTCTGTATGGGGGGTTCCTCCTTGGTCCCCAAAACTGCTCTCCAACTGCAGGTTTCTTGGGAAGGTGGTCCTTTCCATATGGTTTTTTTCCCCTCTTTTTCCAATACACTATGGATCATACCTCCATATTTTGGTGGTTTTTTTCTTACAAAAATGTTAAAACCCTATGGAGAGAGAAAACACTTCTATTCCACATTCTACCTCTCTGTTTAGAGATAAACTATTGTTCGAACACTTTGTGTCTAGAGCATGATCACCTTGTGGCTCCACTACTTTCATTGCAAGTTTCTTACTTGTATTGACCAACCTCTTCACCTCATTTTCTGTCTTGTGCTTTCCTTTATAAGCATTGATCATGTATGGTTTTAATGTTTATATCCCTGAGCATCCTGCACTAATGTTCTCTTTGAAGAAAATTGACATCTTAGTACCACAATTAGGGACTAACAAAAACTACTTCACAAATATTGAGGGGCACCACATCACATTCAAGCTTGTGAATGTAATTGGCTTAAGTGGAAAACTTGAATTCACATTGGTGGGTGATTTGCATTCAAACATCCTTGTGAAGCCATACCAATGGGTCAGGTTTAGGGTGTTTATCACTTTGAAGCCCTAGTTGGTAGGGTTCACGGTGTTTATCAATTTGCATCCCCAACTTCTGGACCAATGACTCAGAAATGATTTTATTTTGGATTCCCAAGTTAACAATGGCATTCACCATAGATTTCCTGATTTAAATCCTCACATGGAAAAGCTTCTCTTGTTCTTCTATTCTTTCCTTCTCCTTCCTGGGCTGTTGTGTCTTTGCTGGAGGGTGAGAGTAAACCTTGAGGGTTAACCTCTAATCTGCTTCATCTCCTCCTCCAATATGTTGTCCTTCCCTCTGGCTCAGCAAGGATCTTTGTTTCTTTGATTTAACGCCTGGTGAAGCTTCCAAAATTATTCTTCCCACTAATCTTTGTTGAAAGAATTACAATGAGGCATATTGCGGCCCTTTGAATGCATAGTGTTGGCAGTCTTTTTTCTTCCATATTTTCGCTATGGGGTTTCTTTATCAGGGTTCCCATTTCTAGATGTCGTTCTAGCTTCTATTTCCTAACCTCAATGAATAAGGCCTTTTTGCTGGCATCATTGATTTCAAATAAACTAAGTTCTCTTTGAGTATGGCAGTGAAGGCCTCAAAAATACTCCATCAGGACCCCCTCATTCTCTTATGAAATATAATAATATTCAAAAGAATGGCTTGCCATAGGAATTCAGATATACAGTCTTGGAAATTCTATCCTTGTGTTTATTGAAATAATGCCATTTGATCTACTGCTCTTCCTCATATCCAATATGATAGAGTCAGATATGTTACCTTCTAGACCTACACTTGCAAATATTCAAGTCTAACAGTAAAGAAGCAAACATAGGGAAACTTGAAATTCCACCTATTATCACCTCAGTGGACACTGCTCTAACGTTATGCCATCTCTCTTATGGAACAAGGGAGATTCCCTGATTACATTATTAAGTATGTCCTCAAAACCTTAAAACAATATCAGACTTATAAATACAAGGGTTTATGATATGCAATAGATCTATGGTGGTGAATTCAAGTAGATTAGTGCCTTATTCTTGGGCTTATAGAGTCAAAACTCTTCAATATCTTGGTGATCATAAAACATATCAACCATTAAACATGATATGAACAGCATTGTTCTTAGTTATAAGTCTAGAGAGACAACTAAAATAGTGTAAAATGTGAATATAATTCAAACCTCAACAAGTAACAACAAATCCAAACATATTTTTTTATTAACAAACAGACCCTTACACTCACTCAAATATTTTGATCCATGATAAACACCTACATGAGACCATAAATTTATCCTTAATCATATAGTTCCAAAACTTACACGGGAAAAAGGGAAAAACAACCCTAATGACCCAAGACAGACTGAACATTAATAATATGGAACTATCAAGTCTACCCATGGAGAAGGATTTATGAATTAAAGCTAATAGTGGTCTTTTTACATGCAATGGGCTAGATAAGTAAGAAAGGATCCAAAGAAGCTACTTATCACAAGCATAAGGGAAGAGAGTAGTGGAGTATAACATTATTTCAGCCAATAGTTAGTGCTATCATAAATATAACAGACTTTACAATCTTGAAATGCCATGAGTTGTCGTCATCCGCTCATGACCTCACAAAAAATAGGGAAACATAGCCCACCCTCACGACTCAAGATATGCCTAAGTTACCAAGATACTTACAGATAAAAATTCATTGGATTTTTCACAACCTAGGATCTAGATCATAGAAAGAGATAACTCCATTCCACTGCACAACAGATATCTAATAAAAAATGGGAAAAAGCATGATAGAACATCTTAAATCTGTCACAAAACTCATGGCCTCAAAAGATAGTGTGGCATAACTACCTAAACAAAATCCAATGAGAATCTCTTTCAAGAAACTCATAGCATGTTCTTATAACCTATGTATACCTCAGGACATGTATCATCTGATTCTAAGAAAAAAATACAAAACAAAAATACCATCTGTGCTCATTCAAAATAGATTTCATTGTGTCTATCTTCTATGCAACTGGGATAATAACCAAAACTCTGCCTACTTCATCTAAGCAAAGTGCAGAGTTCGTTTCACTAATTTGATAAGAGTGTGGAGAAAATGACAGCTAGAATGGAAATATTAGCTTTTTTACCTGACCACAACATATCAAAGGATAAAATTGAATTCACAAAGGCCTCCACATATTACTAAAAGAAACTAGATTCAAGAATGGAAAAAATTTATAATGAAGGTTATAACTCTGACTGACTATATAAGCAAGGCCTTTTGCTGTACCAAGGGAAAATTTTAAGCGTAATGGTGTAACATCCTCGACCCTCCGACCGGCGAATAGGATGCTACCATACCATTAACTATTTGGGCAACTAGCCCCATGAACTTGTACATGCATAAAAACTGACTAAAATTATTTGAAGTAAAACATGCAGAGATGCATAATTATTCAGCATACAACGGAAGCAAAACATACATTCAGGCATTCAACTAGTTCATCCTAATTCATTAAACATCAAATATGATTACAGAGATTGAACACAAGAATGCTTATCTTACGAAGAACTTGTCCCGCAACCAGCTACGTCGCTACAACGTTCCACCCAACCATAGGCCAGTGTGCTCCTCAATCTCTCAGCAACACTGCCACCCCTAAGCTGGGCATGATTCCCTAGGGAATAAGGAACTAAGCAGGCTCACACATATCCAATTTTACAAAAATAAGCCAAGACAACACAGTTGGGTTTATCAACCATCAGGGAGCTGGGAAAAGCTGAATGCTAAGCTGGTGGGATCATTGAAGAGCTAAAGATACCTACACCAGAACTATCCTGACTTCTAGGACATCCACAGACACCCAACACAAGGAATCAGTCCCTTCTCTACTACATAGTCCCTCAGGCCCTGACTTCCCTTCCAGTGCTATTCAGGGGTTGTGGAGAAGAAAGCAAACCCTCTAGCTCTGTCTATGAGGCTCCCAAACACACCAGGTTTATCAAGCATACCAAACTTTCATTCCCACTCCAATACAGTCCAAAGACAAACCAATTCATACACACAGCAAGGTCAAGCCATTCACAGCTCTGTGAAAGAAAAAGGGAAACATGATGGCAACCAAGAATTGTGAACATGACTCTGACTAAGCAAAGCAATTTCAGAGTTGTTCTTGGCCCTAACATGGCCAAAATAACTCAGCAGCAACCCACACACACATGGTGAAAACAACAGCTCCGATCTCACCACTGAAGGAATGAGAAATACACAGCCAGAAATTGGAAAAGGAGATAAGACTCTCAGCATGGACGGGGGAAGGTATACATAGAACCACAAATCCAGTAAGGAAGAATGCACACACACACAGCCCAAAATTTGGAAAACAAAGACTGAACTAGTCGCTGCATGCATGCATGAAAACTGAGTTACTGCGTGAGGGAAAATCCCAAACCTACGCGTGAGGAGAAAAACATCTATATCTATGTGAGGATGGGCAAGAATGCAAGAATGGGGTCGTCCCCTCTCTTCCTACCCACGTGAGGGGGAACAAGTCTGCTAGTGGAGTGTGCGTGTGGGAAAGGAATGAAAACCCTGCCACACACCACTGCCCAACAATAACTTCCAAACTAACATCAGAGGTTTTAATGTGGTAGTTGACTGATTGATACAAGGGAAAGCTGAGTAAGACAGAAAGGGTGGGTGACAACTAAATGGGTTTAACAATTGACACTTGGATTTTCCTCATTAGCCCAAAGTTTAATAATTCCCCCTCCTTATCCTTAGTAAAATCATGCCATTTTCATCATGGTTGCATTGACATAGTTGGTTGGGGTTTATTTTAATTAAAATGCATATTTACATGATGCCAAAATTATAATGTGTCAGATATCACGATATGCCATCGACAACGATTTTAATTGCCGAAACATTAAACGCTAAATCGATGGTGGGGATTTTCCCTTAAGCTCCACACCACGATTAATTTCAATATATACATCATATACATTTAATGCAAATGGGGTCAAAACCGGGGTGTTACATTCCCCTCCCCCTTGAATAGCACTATCCTTAGTGCTCTACAAAATTGAACAAAATGCTACATTGGTACTGCCTCAGTGTTCCAAAGAATTGAACAAAAATGGATGTGCCAATCTCATGGCATCCTCCAACTCCCACATAGCCTTTTCAGGACCGTAGTGCTCCCATTTCACCTTTACCTGCCCTATGGCTTGGTTTCGGAGCATTGTGACCTTCCTGTTGAGGATGCACATTGGCTCGATTTGGAACTCTCCCTCAGGTTCCTGCCTGAATCACATCCCAATTTATCACATGGTTAGGATCATGTACATATTTCTTAAGCAAAGAAACATGAAAAACATTATGAGCTCTATTGCTAGCAGGAAATGCAAGTCTATATGCAACTGGCCCTATTCTTTCAAGAACTTCAAATGGCCCTCAATATCTTGGTGATAGCTTGGCACAACTTCCAAGATTCAAGGAACTCTTCTTTTCCCTCACTCTGAGGTAAACATGATCCCCAACACTGAACTCCTTATTCACCGGATGCTTATCTGCATAGATTTTCTTCCTGTATTGGGCTGCTTTTAGATTCTGCCTGATCTTTACAACCTCCTGCTCCATCTCCTTGAGCAATTCTGGACCAAGCACAACCCTTTTCACTGGATTATCCCAAGTCACTGGTGTCCTACACCTTCTTCCATACAAAGCTTCATATGGACTCATCCCCAAGGATGCATGATGTCCATTGTCATAAGCAAACTCTACCAAGTGTAAGTAATCTTCCCACTTGGTTGGTTTGTCCATCACATACATGTGAAGCATATCTTCAAGCACCTGATTAAGTCTCTCTGTCTAACCATTAGTCTGAGGATGGTATACAGTGTTGAAGTTCAACTTTGTACCCAAATATGCAAACAACCCCTTCCAAAAGTTAGAAGTGAACTTGACATTTCTGTCAGAGACTATTGCCTTAGGAAGTCCATGCAATTTGAAAATCTCCTTCGTGAATATCTTTGCAATGCCATCATTCTTATGCATAGACTTCACCGGTATAAAATGCACTTCCTTTGTCATCTTGTCCACCACAACCATGATGGAATCATGTTGTCTCCAAGTCATCGGCAATCCTGTAATAAAATCCATGGAAATGATTTCCCATTTCCATTCTAGAACTGGAAAAGGCTGCAACAAACCTCCTGGGTGTTGATGCTCAACCTTTACCTGCTGAAATTTCATGCACCTTGAAACGTATTCATCCATGTCCTTTTTTATTCTTGGCCAAAAGTACTGTTTTCTGGCTGTAACAATTGTCTTCTGATATCCTGGGTGACAAGAATATGGAGCTTGATGGATTTCATCCATAACAACTCTCCTCAACTCTACTACATTGGGAATATAAATTTAGCCTTTATAAGTAAGAATTCCATCTTCTTCCAATTTATATCCCTCATACCTCTTCTCAAGACTTTGCTGCTGTAATTTGTCTTTTACCAGCTCATACAATTCATCTCTAGTAGTACGATTAACAATCTGTTGCCTCAAATCTAATTGGCAAATACTAAGAGATGCCACATGCATTTCCTGCACCTTCCTACTGAGTGCATCAGCTACCTTATTCTCTTTTCCCTTTATGTGCTTGATTTCAAAATCAAACTCACATAAAAACTCCAGCCATCTCGCTTGCCTAGCATTCAGAGTAGGCTGATCAAATAGATACTTCAGACCACAATGGTCTGTCCTTATTTCAAATTTTCTACCCATCAAGTAATGCCTCCACATCTTGAGGGCATGTACTATGGCTGAAATCTCTAGATCATGAGTGGCATAGTTCTTCTCATGCTCCTTCAGCTTTCTGGACTCGTAACATATCATGTGGTTTTCTTGCATAAGGACTCCTCCAAGCCTTTGTCTGCATGCATCGGTACACACCACAAAATATTTCTCTGGATCTGCAACTTTCAATACTGGTGCACTGGTGAGAAGATTCTTCAACTATTGGAATCTTTCTTCACATCTTGATGTCCATTCAAACTTTATTTCCTTTTTTTGCATTCGCAACTTTGGAGAATCCTTCAATGAATCTCCTGTAGTATCCTCTAGGTCCCATAAAAGATCTTACATCTGTCACATTTCTTGGAGTAGGCCAATTCATAATGGATTCAATCTTTTCAAGGTCCACAGATATACCCTCCTTTGAGATAATGTGACCCAAATACTGAATTCTATCTCTATAGAAGTCACACTTGCTCAGATTTGCATACAGCTGATGCCCCCTGATAAATTGCAATGTCAATCTCAAATGCTATTCATGCTCTTCCTCATTATTAGAATAAATAAGAATGTCATCAAGGAAAACAAGAACAAACTTGTCCAAATACATGTTGAAGACACTATTCATAATGCACATAAATGCAGCGGGTGCATTTGTGAGACCAAAAGGTACCACTACAAACTCATAATGTCCATACCTTGTTATGAAGGCTGTCTTATGAATGTATTCATCCTTGATTCTCACTTGATGGTAACCATACCTCAAGTCAATCTTGGAAAATACCTTTGCTCCTCTCATTTGATCAAAGAGGTTATCAATCCTAGGCAAAGGATATTTATTATTCACAATAACTTTGTTTAGCTGTCTGTAAACAATACACAACCTAAGTGTACCATCTTTATTCTTTACAAATAGAACTGGTGCTCCCCGAGGAGACACACTTAGCCTGATATACTTCTTTTCCAACAACTCTTACAGTTGCATATTCAGTTCTAGCATCTCTAGTGTACTCATCCTGTAGGGTGTCTTGGACATGGGTGCTGCTCCTAGCACAAGTTCAATTGTGAAATCAATGTCCCTCTTTGGAGGAAGCCCTGGAATCTCCTCATGAAACACATCCCTGAATTCCTGTAACACCTGATAGTCCTCCAACCTAGGCGTTTCATCCTCCGATGCCTCCAAAATATGAGCTGCATACAACTGGAAACCTTTTCTACAGAATTTCTTCAACTGCATTGCTGACAACTACCTTACTGAAATCACCTTTGAAATACCTTTTACCACTACTGGGTTCCCTTCTTCATCCATTGATTCAAAAGTCTTATTGTAACAGACAATATTTACCCTATGAGCTTCTAACCAATCCATTCCAATGAGAACTTCATAGGAATCAAGTGGTAGAACATTCAGATGTACATAAGTGACCAATACATTCATGACCAATGGACATTTATCTACCACTTCACTAACCTTTCTCTTAGTTCCAGTGGCTAGCTGAACTAACCAAGACTTTCTATGCTTTACTTTCTTAAAAGCACAAATCTCCACTACTCTAGGAGTAATGTAACTGTGAGTAGAACCGAGGTCAATCAAAATAGAAACAGATTGCTCAACAATCTTACCTGCAAATTCAACCACAGTTGACTGATGATCTGCCTGGCAGTCCTCCAATACTGCATAAATCCTAGGGACTGCCCTTGCTACTTAAACCATTGTTTCTACTTCTTAAATGTTGTAAGCTGGCCTTGCACTCTAATTCTTGAGTGGAAAACTTCTGCACATGTGGGGTCCTCCACATTTCCAACATTGGAGTGGTCCTATATTCTGTTGTGGATCTTTAGGATTTTCTCCTATCACTCCAACTTGCTTACTCGTAGTTTGGGATGGCTGCTTCTGCTGATTCCTGAAGTTAGAAGGTTTGAAACCTTTATTTCTTTGGTCAAACTTCTCATTCTTCTTGTCCTTCCATGCCTTATGGTAATCGGGTTTACCTTTGCTTTACTCATAGCAATACTTGTCCTTCCTTATTGCTTCCTCAAGAGTTCTAGGTTCATAAAACTCAATTCTATCTTTGTAAGGCAGAGGCAATCCACTCAGAAAATGTTGGACCTTCACTTTTTCATCCTTGATGTACCTGACATACCTCAACAGCTCCAAGAACTTATTTGCATACTCTTCCATGGTTTTCTGTCCCAATCTCAGCTCATGGAACTCCTTAATGTTGTCATCATAATACATGTTAAAGAGTTATTTCTGCTTGAAATACTTCTTGAAGTGTTTCCACTTAAGTCTCCTTTCACTGATCTTCTTTACTTGCTTGAAGTGTTCCCACCAAATGGATGCCCTTCCATTTAGATTGAATATGGCAACCATTTCCTTCATGTTTCCCGAATAATCCTGAACTTGGAAGTACTTATTTATCCCAAGAATCCAAGCTTCAGCCTCTTGTCCAGTCTTTACCTCAACTTCAAATGTAGGAGGTTTAGCCTTCTTAAATTCATCCCGAGAGCGATCCCTATGGTGCTTCTTTCTCTTTCCCTTACAAGAAGAAGAGATTGAATCCCCGCTGGATTCTTCGGAGTTAGATGATCTACTAGAATTCCTCCTTCTTCTCCTGGTACTGCTCTTACTGCCTTCTGGTTTTACTGTACCCTATCCAGAGTCTATCTTTCTTTGAAAGTCTGTCAAACTCTGCAACATAGCAACATTCAACTGATGCTACTCTTCTTGGGATTTTATTAAGCTTCTCATGGTGGCTGCAATATCTAGCGGTGTCTCTTGGAATCTCCTTCCAGTAGACTCTATGTCATCATTTCCAACTCTGACATTTTATCTCATGGCATCTCACGCACGCTCGTAGGAATCCCAAGCATCATATCCGTCATGGGTTCTCGTGGTTGAACCAGTTTGGAAAGAAGTTTGATGACATTATTCATTCCTATGATTTCCCATCCATCCCGCCCATTTCGGATCATCACACAGGTTTTCATTCTCTAAATAAGGTATCCTTACTTTGGCTAGTAACCAAAGACAAGGAAAAAAAATTATGTTAATAAAATGCTTAGGTGGTTACATTGGATTTCTGATTACACTTAACCCTTTTTATATCATGATTAGAGTAGGAAATTAAGCTCCTTGAAAGAGAGCATTTACTTTCTGCAATTCTATTTTGTACTTAGCTATAAAAAATAAAAATAAAATCTTTCATTAGTTAGCTATATCTATTTAGTTTGAATAAATTGGCTTAGTTGTTCATTTGGTTTTTATATAAAGCTTGTGCTACTAAGGTTTTCTTGTCAAGTTGAGATGTTTTTATAGGTTGTATAAACCAGAGATTCTGGTGTTCTCATATCCTCTCCTTGTCTTATGACCAGATCAAGCACACATCCCACAGTTGGAGCCTGATGTCACCACCTAAGTTGTACTTAGTGGTTTTTATCAAGTGAACCTAGTGAACCGGAAAAAGATGATTTGTTCAGACTTCAGAAGACCCTTGGAAGTGTTTCTTAGAAGTGCTTGTTGTACTATACCACATGTTCATACCCCCTTGGAGGAGTTGTAATAAATGATCTAGCATGATAGTGTCTGTAAAAGACTCGGTCTCTTAGAATTTATTTGTCAATCCAATCAGCCCAAGGTGTTTTTTCCCTTGGTCATTATTGGTTGTTGAATAAACAATTGATAATTTCTGAGTTTTTCATTCAATACCTCCAAAGTTGCGGTGTTCAGCTTGGAATTTTGGCATATTGAGGCTATTAGAGTCTATGTGTCAATGTATAAACATGATAGGCATCATGGTTGAGTCATATGAACATGTCTAAGTCCCTCTAGGTTTTTAATTTTTTAATTTTTTTCAATGTTTTTTTATTAAAATTTAATTTTTCCAAAACTTAGGCTATTTTTTAATTGTTTAATTGGAAAAATTGGTTTTGTAATAAAAGTGGGCTCAATAATCAGTTTTAGTCATGTAGGTGCTCTTTTTCAAGCTAAGAGAACCCAGTAAACCTATAGACCCACTATTTCCTAGTTTTGAGTGATTTTCCATCACTCAGGTCAGAAAGCCCCAAAAAATCAATTATTGATTATTTTAATTAATAAATTGATGAGTAATGGAGCAAATCCAAAATCCTAGATCAATGGATTCTCAACCGATTTGATTGAAATTAGTCTCATCGGCACCAGATTGACTGGATCTGACAAATCCCTAACTGAAGGAGGTGATCTAGGTGGATCCAAAGTTGAACTTCAGCCTCCTTTATGGGGAATTGTGCCCTCTCTCTCTCCTCCACATGTGTGGGCTCTTCTGGAAGCTCTGTGGTTGATGATTCACTCAGCAGGTTGATGTGTCAGCTCAATCAGCCCCCTGATTGACATTTAGACTCAGTGGAAGCTCAGTCCATCTTCATATCAGGCATTGATGGACTCTCCTTCAGCTACAATGGTCTATCTCCTTGGGATTTGCAACCCCTCTAGGCTGGGTTTTCAATTTTGTGTATAAATAAAGCATGGCTGCCTCCTTTCCAAGTTAGTTAGAGTTGGATTGAGGAGCCATTTCTGTTGTAATACTGTGTAATATATTTTTCTATTGGAATACAATGAATCTTTGGAGGCAATATGGTGTCATGTCATTGTATGTGTGGATGAGCATTGCCATGTTTCACTGAGGTAACCTGTATCTGTGTTCATAATTTGCTGATTGTTTGTGGATTCATTGCTAAGATTGATAATAAGTTTATTATAATATTGATAGGAAAGTAGTTTGTTAATAAGTTTATTGGCCATCTCTTTCCTTTTTGATGCATGTTTAGAGATCTAGATTCAGCATGTTTTATAAGTTTATATGCATGTTATTCTGAAATCTCTATGTATGTATTAACCGGATCTCACAAGTATTTTGGCAAGTCTTTGGATTCAGTTGTAGGTTCCTAGCTTGGAGAGGATGCTGATCTAGTTTGCTTCTTCACTCTCTCCAAAATCATTCAAAGGAATAGTCCCCTGACATTCCACCGGAAAGCTCCACGGTTGATCTTCAAGGCTTCCAACAACAAATGCTCTTCTTTTCCTCTTCCTCCTTCAATTTTTTTCTAAAATCAGTCTGGTTACTTGTTTGCATGTTTAAAATTGTTTATATTTATCAATTTTAGAGTTTATTTTACATATATCTTGTTGCCTTAAAGCTCATAAACTAGATCTCATTCCTAAAAGAAAATGTACAAGCATTCTAGATCTAGTTTTAGGGAAAATTGTCATTTTTCAAGGCTGTGAAAGTAGATCTAAAGCTTGTTGAATGCATGGTTGTTTCCTTAGAATATAAAAAATTATATTCAACAATTTAAGTGCTTCATATTGGCTTCCCCAAAAGCAGGCCAAGATCCCAAGGAAAGTTCCTTGGTTCCTTTTCTGCTTCTTTAAAAACTAGTTTTAACCTAGAATTTTTTGGTAAAAAGTTTGTTCATCCAAAAGTACTTTTGGGCATATTTAACTGTGATAAGATTTCTGGTTTTTAGCAAGTGTAACAGAAAAGAGGAGGAGGCATGGTCCGGAAAGCATTTTTGGACTATTCGAAACCCCCCTAGGGGGTCTCCGTCTTCCCAAAATTTCAAATTTTTGCAATTTGTAAACCTTTGGTCTCATTCCATATAAGGACCAAGTGGATTAATTTCATTTTTCTGATATTGTAATTGCTGCTAATAAAAATAATTTTTTTTTTGAATAGGTTCTTTCGAGCCTATTCATGATCCCCCCTGGGGGGATTCGCGTCCGTGTTATTTTTAACATTGTTTCACCTTATTTGTGTTCTAGTTTAGTATTGAGATGCAGGATTGTATACTTTGATAATATTTCACATTATTGCATATTTTCAATTCAAAAGTAATCATACTACTCACCCCATGACTTCCTGAGTGACCCGCAAGGGGAAAGAGATGCGTGGCAGGACTAAATAGAAAACCGATGTCATTTATCTTTGATTCCATTTTCATTGTTGTTTTCATGCAAGCAATAAAATTAACCCCTCCTTTATTTCCCGATTGAGGTCCACTTGGACCGAAAGAGGTTCCTGGAGGGTTTTGTTTTTAATAAGAACACCTCCTTTAAAATTTTCTAAAAATAACAAAGACTCCAATGTGTATGCTCTATACTTGGCTGCAGTTCATGTGATCAGTCAAGTTGCATCAAAAGCACTTGAGTGACTTGATTAATTGGTCTTCACCTCCCAAATTGACAAACCATCAAGCAAAAATCCAACGCCTCGAACGAACTATAAATGGTGACAAAATACCCAAAGGAGTGGGAACAACTGGAAAGTAACCTCAAGGCGCTGATATCTGTAACACCCTGATGGGTGCGTTATGAACAATAGTCTCCAAGACTCCATTCCAGCTAACAAACCACCTTGTGGGTAGCCGTGAAAGTTCACTTTTGGACATACTCCAAGTACCCCTCGGGTATATTTGGAGTCCCCTTTTCGCCTAATTTAATTCATTCACATTCCACATTAATTTAAAATCTACCAAGAGACATTTGTAAAACATTATTTCAAGCGCATGCAAGCACATTATTTTCTCTGTTGACTCCATTTAAGGAACTAGTGATTTATTTGATCAATTCTTTTAGTTATATATATATATATATATAAATTGAGTGTCATTATTGTGATGATCTGCTTTAAATCTTGCATCTTGTTATCTTTTGTTTCCACTGGTTAATTTCAAAACTCCTAAACAACTTAATCAATATAACACCATCACACCAAGTAATTATCCTTAGTAATTTAATAGGGTCTACCCCCATTGGCTTCATTAGGAGTTAGCTTGAATGGAGGAGTCAACAACAAGGTGACAACCTTGACTCGAGACTTGCCCCCAAGGACACACCGAGTGGCTTGAATATTTCTACCACGTAACCCAGGTGTGTGAAAGGCGGCAATGCTTTCTGGTGTCGTTGCCGGGGATAAATCTTTTTATTCTCGAGTATGACTTAGCTTAACTTTTTTCTAAACAACTAAAAAGATAAAAAATTTGATTGATCTTGTCTTTAAAAAAAAAACATAAAAATTAAAACTCGATCCATCTGGCAACTCCACTATCTAACATCCCTTCAAGAATTTCTACCTGAAGAAACTGCCGAAAATTATTCAATCCTCTCCCTAATCTAGAAAGGTTTATTAGAGAAAGATTGAATAGGCAGACCTCTTGTAGAAACCTTGAAGATTTATGAGACCAATCCCCCTCAGATATCCATCACATATTTGTAGAGAGTCATGTTCACCAATCTCAAGAAATGACGTAATTCTTCAAACCCCTTGACTTTTCTCAAATAGCAGGTGCTCCCCATGCCATTCCAAAAGATGTTATCAAGAAGCTCCCCATATTTCAGGGCAATAATGCTATCACTGCCAAATATCACCTTGGAAAGTTTGAAAAGCACTTGGTAAGTTATTGCAATGATGCTGCCCATGACCATGACGATGTCAAAATGAAGCTCTTTGATTTATCCTTAGAATATAATGCTCAAGAATGGTACCTCAACCTAGATGATGATTCATATAAAACTCTTAGTGGATTCCAAGATGGTTTTAGGAAGAAATGGCGAGAAAAGAAGGAACCAAGACATTTGGTTGCTGCCCTTTATAGCATAAAGAATATGTAGAATGAAACCATGGATGAATTTAACACTAAATTCAGGCGTGTGGTTGTGGACCTTCCTAGAGACATCAAGCCAAAAAATTCCTCTATCCTCATATCCTACATTGAAGCCTTCACCGGTGACTTAAGGTACCAGTTGAGAGATAAAGAATCAACTGATTTGAAAACTACCCAGGAATTGGCTGAGAAAATAGAAGAGAATATGCAATCTTCAGGCAAGTCTAACATTCCAGTTCACACTAGGGGAAACAATTCCTACAACAAAGAGACCAAGGGTAAATCCGTTGAATCAGAAGACAAGGGAACTTCTAAAGATCCCATGGAAAAGGTGACATACATGATAAAAAACTTGGTTACTAGTCAAAACCAACTAATGGCCAATCATTATGTACAATTGAATCACATGCAAAATAGATTGACCACAATGGAAAGGAAAAATGGACCTAGGAACTTTTAGCCCAAGCAGAATCAGATGTATCAAAATAAATTTCCTCAGCAAGAGCCTAGGATTCCAAACCAGTTAGACTGAGCTAACATGGTAGAAGAAGTAATTCCATGGTGTAGACCCTCTGAACAATTCCACCAAGAAAGCACTTGCTATGTTGCAAATCAAATCATGGAACATGGACTTCCCGAGGTCAGTAGTCAGGAAACAGCTTCAAGTAAGCCTGATCACATATACATGGTAGGCTAGGCCCACCCTTTGTCACCAGCTAAACAATACAAACCTAAGGATGAAACCATTGTAGAATCTTATAGTGAAACTTATGATAAAAACCATAATGTACATGATGGGACTCCTACGTGTTCTCCATATAATGATGACAATCTGGAAGGTTTACTACCTTGTGATCTTTTCTCTGAAGAAGATGAGTATGAAAATCAGGACAAGTATAACTTGAAGCATGATACAAGTGACGAAGACTCCCTTAACTCTGAAAAATATGTTGATGAGGAGTCCTGGACATTCATGGAAAATCCAGTCTATGACATGAATAAAGAGGAAAATAATGAACTAGAAACTTTTTATGGTTTTGTTTATTTTTTGTCTATGGAATATCTAAAGGAGAGAGAATGGACCATGTGGCCTTGGTAAACTTTGATATGGAAAAGAAGCATGCAGTTTATCCATGTGAATAGTCTGAGCCATATATCAGTATCAGTAATGAAGACAAAGAGAACTTGATATCATAATTTGATATCAGCAATGGGGAATCCATCACATATGACATAGATGGTGGTGATGACTATTGGGATTTTTGTGGATATCTTATTAAGAATCCTATCTATGCTATATCCATCAAGGGGACTGTCTATTTAGAAATTTGTGGAAGTCCAATCTACTATACTTCCATAGAGGGAAGCATGGATCTGGAGACCTGGGAAAATCCTAGTATGGAAAAGCAGCATTCAAAACTCTTGTATGATCATTCAAATTCATATCATGCAGAGCCGCACAAAGGTATCAATAATGAAGACATGGAGAAGCAGTGTTGTGAAAAGACAGATGTGATGCAGTTAGTAGAATATCAGTCTCAACCATCATCTTCAGATATAGATTTTCATCACGATTTGGAGCCGCTTGGGGATTATACAATGAGTTATCATTCGATAAGCCTTGATGATCAGTATGATGGTGTAGTCAATCTGCCTCATCACTCTGATTTGTATATCAACCCTATCCAGTCATGGATAGAAGCAACTTGCATAAGCACCTACCAATTTGGGAATAATTTTGACGACATTATTCATTCCTATGATTACCCATCCATCCTGCCCATTCCGGATCATCACGTGGGTTTTCATTCTCTAAATAAGGTATTTTTACTTTGGCTAGTAACCAAAGACAAGGATTTTTTTTTATGTTAATAAAATGGTTAGGTGGTTACATTGGATTTTTTATTACACTTAACCCTTTTTATATCATGCTTAGAGTAGGAAAATAAGCTCCTTGAAAGAGAGCATTTACTTTCTGCATTTCTATTTTGTACTTAGCTATAACAAAACTTTTCTTTCATTAGTTAGCTATATATATTTGGTTTGAATAAATTGGATTAATTGTTCATTTGGTTTTTATATAAATCTTGTGCTACTAAGGTTTTCTTGTCAAGTTGAGATGTTTTTACAAGGTGTATAAACCAGAGATTCTAGTGTTCTCATATCCTCTCCTTGTCTTATGACCAGATCAAGCACATGTCCCATAGTTGGAGCCAGATGTTACCATCTAAGTTGTACTTAGTGGTTTTTATCAAGTGAGTGTGGTGAATTAGACAAAGATGATTTATTCGGACTTCAGAAGACCTTCGGAAGTGTTTCTTAGAAGTGCATGTTATACTATACCACATGTTCATACCCCCTTGGGGGAGTTGTAATAAATGTTCTAACATGATAGTGTCTGTAAAAGACTCAGTCTCGTAGAATTTATTTGTCAATCCGATCAGCCTAGGGTGTTTTTTTCCTTGGTTATTATTGGTTGTTGAATAAACGACTGATAATTTCTGAATTTTTCACTCAATATCTCCAAAGTTGGGGTGGTCGGCTTGGCATTTAGGCCTATTAAGGTTATTAGAGTCTATGTGTCAATGTATAAACATGATAGGGATCATGGTCAAGCCATATGAACATGTCTAAGCCCCCCTAGGTTTTTAATTTTTATTTTATTTTTTTTCAGTGTTTTCTATTAAAATTTAATTTTTCCAAAACTTAGGCTATTTTTTAATAGTTTAATTGGAAAATTTGGTTTTGTAATAAAAGTCGGCTCAATAATCAGTTTCAGTCATGTAGGTGTTCATTTTCAAGCTAAGAGCACCCAGTAAACCTATAGACCCACTATTTCCTAGTTTTGAGTGATTTTCCATCACTCGGGTCAGAAAGCCCAAAAAAATAAATTATTGATTATTTTCATTAATAAATTGATGAATAATGGAGCAAATCCAAAATTCTAGATCAATGGATTCTCAACCAATTTGATTGAAATCAGTCTCGTCGCCACCAGATTGATTGGATCTGACAAATCCTTGACTGAAGGAGGTGATCTAGGTGGATCCAGAGTTGAACTTCTACCTCCTTTATGGGGAATTGCACCCTCTCTCTCTCCTCCACACGTGTGGGCTCTTCTGGAAGTTCAGTGGTTGATGATTCACTCAGCAGGTTGATGTGTCATCTCAATCAGCCCTGCAATTGACATTCAGACTTAGTGGAAGGTTAGTTCATCTTCAGATCAGGCATTGATGGACTCTCCTTTAGCTACAGTGGTCTATCTCCTTGGGATTTGTGCCCCCTTTGGGATAGGGTTTCAATTTTGTGTATAAATAAAGCATGGCTGCCTCCTTTTCGAATTATTTAGAGTTGGATTCAGGAGCCATTGTTGTTGTAATACTATTTAATATATTTTTCTATTGGAATAAAGTGAAGCTTTGGAGGAAATATCGTGTCATGTCATTGTATGTGTGGATGAGCATTGCAATGTTTCACTGAGGTAACCTATATCTATGTTCATAATTTGCTGATTGTTTGTGGATTCATTGCTAAGATTGACAATAAGTTTATTATAATATTGATAGGAAAGGAGTTTGTTAATAAGTTTATTGGCCATCTCTTTCCTTTTTTATGCATGTTTAGAGATCTAAATTCAGCATGTTTTATAAGTTTATATGCATGTTATTGTGAAATCTCTATGTATGTATTAACCGGATCTCACAAGTATTTTGGCAAGTCTTTGGATTCAATTGTAGGTTCCTAGCTTGAAGAGGATGCTGATCTATTTTTCTTATTCACTCTCTCCAAAACCATTCAAAGGCATATTCCCTCGACATTCCACCGGAAAGCTCCACGGTTGATCTTCAAGGCTTCCAACAACAAATGCTCTTCTTTTCCTCTTCCTCCTTCAATTTTTTCTAAAATCATCTCGGTTACTTGTTTGCAGCTTTAAAATTGTTTAGATCTATCAATTTCAAATTTTATTTTACATAGATCTTGCTGCCTTAAATCTCATAAACTAGATCTCATTCCTAAAAGAAAATGTATAAGCATTCTAGAGCTAGTTTTAGGGAAAATTGTAATTTTTCAAGGCTGTGAAAGTAGATCTAAAGCTTGTTGAATGCGTGGTTGTTTCCTTAGAATATAAAAATTTATATTCATAAATTTAAGTGCTTCATATTGGCTGCCCAGAAAGCAGGCCAATATCCCAAGGAAAGCTTGCTTTCCTCGGTTCCTTTTTCCGCTTCTTTAAAAACTAGTTTTAACCTAGAATTTTTGGGTAAAAAGTTTGTTCATCCAAAAGTACTTTCAAAGTAATTTTGGGCATATTTAATTGTGATAATATTGCTTGTTTTTATCAGGTGTAACAGAAAAGAGGAGGAGACGCAGTCCAAAAATCATTTTTGGACCATTCGAAACCCCGCCAGGGGGTCTCCATCTTCTTAAAATTTCAATTTTTTGCAATTTGTAAATATTTGGTCTCATTCCATATAAGGACCAAGTGGATTAATTTCAGTTTTCTGATATTATAATTTCTGCTATTAAAAAGAAAAAATCTTTTCGAATAGACTCTTTCAAGCCTATTCACCATCCCCCCTGGGGGGGTTCGCGTCCATGTTATTTTTTACATTGTTTCACCTTATTTGTGTTCTAGATTAGTATTGACATGCATGATTGTATACTTTGATAATATTTTTCATTATTCCATATTTTCAATTCAAAAGTAATCATACTATTTACCCCACGACTTCCCGAGTGACCCGCAAGGGGAAAGAGATGCCTGGTAGGATTAATTAGAAAACCGGTGTCGTGTATCTTTGATTCAATTTTCATTGTTGTTTTCATGCAAGAAATAAAATTAACCCATCCTTGATTCCCCGGTTGAGGTTCACTTGGACCAAAAGAGGTTCCTAGAGGGTTTTGTTTTTAATAAGAACACCTCCTTTAAAATTTTCTAAAAATAACAAAGACTCCGGTGTGTATGCTCTGTACTTGGTTGTGGTTTGTCCGATCATTCAAGATGCATCAAAAGAAATTGAGTGACTAGATTAATTAGTATTCACCTCCCAAATTGACAAACCATCAAGCAAAAATCCAACGCCTCGAACGAATTGTAAACAATGGCAAAATACCCAAAGGAGTGGGAACAATTGGAAAGTGACCTCGAGGCATCGATCTCTGTCACACCTTGATGGGTGCATTATGAAAAATATTCTCCAATAATCCGTTCCATCCCACAAACCACCTTGCGGGTAGCCGTGAAAGTTCACTTTTGGACATACTCCAAGTACCCCTCGGGTATATCTGGAGTCCCCTTTTCGCCTAATTTAATTCATTCACATTCCACATTAATTTAAAATCTATGTCCAAGAGACATTTGCAAAACATTCTTTCAAGCGCATGCAAGCACATTATTTTCTCTGTTGACTCCATTTAAGGCACAGGTGATTTATTTGATCAATTCTTTTGATTATATATATATATATTGAGTGTCATTATTGTTCTTATCTGCTTTAAATATTGCATCTTGTTATCTTTTGTTTCCACTGGTTAATTTGAAAACCTGTAAACAACTTAATCAATATATCACCATAAAACTAAGTAATTAGCCTTAGTAATTTAATAGGGTCTACCCTGCTTGGCTTCATTAGGAGTTATACTAAACGGAGGAGTCGAGAACAAGGTGACAGCCTTGACTCGAGACTTGCCCCCAAGGACACAACAAGTGGCTTGAAGATTTATGCCACATAACCCAGGTGTGTGAAAGGTGGCAACAACACCCTCGGTTTTTTTTTTGTAAATATTTGATTTTCGCGCAATCTAGCGCATAAGATCGCTGCCATTTTTCTCCTTTTTGGTCCTGTGAATCCACTGAAAAACTATTGAAATCCGTTGAAAATCCCACTGAAAACTCTTTTTTTTTTGGGTCATATCGGATCTCTTCCCAACTAGCCATCTGATGTATCAGATCAATAGTTGACAATGTTTTCGATACCTTAGCAGACCGATTTTCATTTTTCTTTCAATGCACATCAGATCATTCTTCCTCTACCTTGGGATACACATTAGCTGACCAATCCTCTATTTTCTTTCGACGTTTTGGACCGATCTTCCTCTAGCTTCCGATGCACATTGACTGAAAAATCCTCTATTTTCTTTCGACGTTTCAAATTCCTTTAGGAAAGCCTTACTGACACCTCAGCTCTACTTCAGTGAATGTCTTCCGAGATGTCTCGGAGAGCTTCTCCCGAGAGACATCGGAAAACTGTTTCCGAGATTTTCTATACATAGAAAAATTTCTGAATTTTTTTTCTTACCTTCCTCTTTCTTCTGCCGCTGCATCGACTGCTCGATTATCTATCCTTTTCCAATGCTTCGGCTTCCTTCAAGAGAGCCTTGCTGGCACCTCGGCTCCATCTGGCCAAGAGCTTTGAATCCTCCTAACCGAGAGCTTCGTCTCCTCCCAGCCGAGAGCTTCGGATTTGCTTCAACGAAAATTTTTCTCTCTATGTTTTTCTTGTCGGCTGTGTCTCAGCTCAACCTAGCCGAGACCATCGGCTCCTCTCAGCCGAGACCACCGACAAGTTTCAAACTTGGACAACAATTTTATTTTTGAAAATTTCTTTCCGTGGGTTCTTTATCGGGTGGACTTCTGCCTAGGTTATCCGATGTATCGGATGGACTTCTGGCTAAGCCATCCGATATTTTTCATACTTAGAAATTTTTTGAAATTTTCCTGTCATTTTCTCTGATTTTTTCATTTTTCCCCTATTGGGCAGAGGGTAACTTGCCTCTGTCACTGATTCTTCATGGCCCACTGAGGCCCATGCTGCAACATGTGCTCTGATACCACACTGTAATGTCTCCGACCCTCCAACTGATCAAGAGGATGCTACCATACCATTAACTATCTGGGAAACTAACCCCATGAACATGTACATACATAAAAACTGACTGAAATGCTTTTAAGTAAAACATGCAGAGATGCATAATTATTCAACATACAGCGGAAGCAAAACATACATTCAGGCATTCAACATGGTCATCTTAATTCATTAAACGTCAATTATGATTGCAGATATTGAACATAGGAATACTTATCTTATGAAGAACTTGTCCCGCAAATAGCTACATCGATGCAACGTTCCACCCAACCATAGGCCAGTGTGCTCCTCAATCTCTCAGCAACACTGCCACCCCTAAGCTGGGCATGATTACCCAAGGAATAAGGAACTAAGTAGGATCACACATAGCCAAAGTTACACAAATCAGCCAAGCCAACACAGTTGGGTTTACCAGGCCATCAGGGAGCTGGGAAAATTTGAATGCTAAGATGGTGGGATCATTGAAGAGCTAAGGATACCTACAACAGAACTAGCCTGACTTCTAGGACACCCACACACACCCAACACAAGGAATCAGTCCCTTCTCTGCTACACAGCCCCTCAGGCCCTGACATCCCTTCCAGTGCTATTCAGGGGTTGTGGAGAAGAAATACATCCCTCTAGCTCTGTCTATGAGGATCCCAAACACACCAGGTTTATCAACCATACCAAACCTTCATTCCCACTCCAATACAGTCCAAAGACCAACCACTTCATACACATAGCAAGGTCAAGCCATTCATAGCTCTGTGAAAGAAAAAGGGAAACATGATGGCAACCAAGAATGGTGAACGCAACTCTGACTAAGAAAAGCTATTTCAGAGTTGTTCTTGGCCCTAACATGGCCAAAACAACTCAACAGTAACCCACACACACATGGGGAAAACAACAGCCCCGATCTCACCAATAAAGCAACAAGAAATACACAGCCTAAAATTGGAAAAGGAGATTAGACTCTCAGCATGGACAGGGGAACATATACATAGAACCACAAATCCGGTAAGGAAAAATTCACACACACATAGCCCAAAATTTGGAAAACGAAGACTAAACTAGTCGCTGCATGCACGCATGAAAATTGAGTGACTGCGTGAGGGAAAATCCCAAACCTGCACGTGAGGAGAAAAATGAATGTCTATGTGTGAGAATGGGCAAGAATACAAGAATGGGGTCGTCCCCTCTCTTCCTGCCCATGTGAGGGGGAATGAGTCTACTGGTGGAGTGTGTGTGTGGGCAAGGACTGATAGTCCTGCCACACACCACTGCCCAGCAATAACTTCCCAACTAACATCAAAGGTTTTAATGTGGTAGTTGACTGATTGAGACAAGGGAAAGGTGAGTAAGACAAAAAGGGTGGGTGACAACTAAATGGGTTTAACAGATGACACTTGGCTTTTCCCCATTGGCCGAAAGTTTAATAATTCCCCCTCCTTATCCTTAGTAAAACCATGCCCTTTTCATCATGGTTGCATTGACATAGCTTGTTGGGGTTTATTTTAATTACAATGCATATTTACATGATGCCAAAATTATAATGTTTTGGATATCACAATATACCATCAGCAACGATTCGAATTGCTGGAACACTAAATGCTAAATTGATCGTGAGGTTTTTGCCTTTAGCTCCACACCACAATTAATTTCAATATATACATCATATACATTTAATGCAAACGGTGTCAAAACCGTGTTGTTACAAAGGGCCAATCCATCTTCATCAGTGAGAATTGCTACAATATAACAGTGTTTATGGTTCATAACAAAGGCATACTGAAAAGAATAACAAGAACACCCATTCTATAAATGTATCCATACACATCTATATATGAATGTATAATGGGGAGAAAGAATAACAAGAACACACATACTATAAATCTATAAATACATGTCTATATATGAATTTATAATAGGGAGTATGGGAGTGGTATTGTATATAGCCAGTCTTTCATGGCACCCACATGTAAATATGGAATGTAATTTTTCATAATAATAACAAAAGTAAGTATTGTTCAACACGAGACTCCACCATCCAAAATAAAATAAAACAAGATAATATGATTTAAAACATTTAATGTTCTACTCTATTTGTTACTTTTTGTTACTTACCATGCAAGTGATCTTGTAAATTGTCGTTGTTCATATACTCATAAACCAAAAGGCGTTGAATTTTGTCGGCACAGTATCCTATTAAGCGGACTAAGTTTGGATGGTTAAGCCTGCTCAATAGATCAACTTCCACTTTGAATTCCCTTTTGCCATGTGCTCCTCTCAATGAGTTCGGGTCCATTTGTTTAATTGCTGCAACTTGCAAAAGATGGTTCAATTAGAATACTTTAATGGAGACTAACTAATCAGCTCTATTTTTAAAGGAACTGAATTATAGATAAATAGAATGATATACAAAATGCATAAGCTAAAATCCTAGAATGAGAAGGATCAGATTCTGTATAAGATTTTAATGAAAAACCAAAAATAAAATTTGAAAGAGAACACACATTCAATGGCCCTTAAAATTCCTGAAATCAATAATTTCAAGAAATACCCTACAATACTTTTATATCATAACCTAACATTTCTAAAAGATAAAAGTGTCCATCTTCAACCTTGAAATGGTTTCATAGGGTACTGTAAAAATAAGTAAATCCTACAAATTTTAGAAGGAGGAACAAGTTCGTTGGGAATTTTGGAAGAAACAAAAAGAAAATCTATAATATAATCAGTGATTTGAAGTATTAGTTAACCTAACATTTCTAGTCAGTAATATGTGTTTTTTAACAATCACACACCTTTCTGGTTTTTAGAACTCCTTTGTACACGCCCAAATCCTCCTTTCCCAATAAGATTGTTCTCATGGAAATAGGATGTGGCTTCTTGCAATTCCTTAAGTGTGAATACATAAGAGGCACTAGGCTGTGGATTTATGTATAGGAATTGCATGTTACCAAGTTGCCAATATTCCAATGGCTTATAGAGCCCTGCAATACAAAGAGTAGTATCAGTTTCCATTCCTGTAAATATCTGTTCACATATGCAACCTACCCATCATTTGAGAAATCTCGCCTTGAAAAAAAACATAGTAATATGGGCAAACTACACAAAAACATATTACAAAACTCAGAGTAAATGAAACTCCGGTGACCTGGATTCAATTGAAAAATTAAAAATACTTACATTGGTCATTTTCATCATGAGACTTGCTTCTTCTCTTCCTTTGCAATCCCGAAAGAAATCCAAACACCATTTTCATTCTTTTACAAAATACAGTACTCCAATTAGAATTTTCCCTCTATAGAAGAAAAAAATCACAATTGAATGACAATTTCAGCTGGATGACCTATATCTTCTAAATAGCCATGTTTTCGACCAATGGACAAAATAATCTAATGTTTAAATGCAATCATCGTAGTAGATATTGTGCGCGACTCGACTGCTATGTAATCACCAAAAAGGAAAAAGGGATTATAAGCTTTTTTCAGTGAATCTGAAATTCAATTATAAGCTTCACTTTTGCTTCAGATGGCCCTGGCATATTTGTTCAAGTATTCGAATGCTCGAAGAATGGTAAAATGCAGAATGAAAGTAGCTTTTATTCGCAAATAAGAAAGGTGGATCTAGTCCCTGACAGAGAATCAAAGTGTAAGGGAAGTTCTCGAATACATACAGTTGAAAACCAATGACAATTGAACTTCAAAAAACTATAAATCAAGCCCTAATAAGAAGAAATAAATCAGTACAAATACATCTAAACCTCGGTATGAAATTCATATAGAGGTTGCAAAGCTCAAGGTTGCATAACCAGAGCTATAGTATTTGACAGTTTCCGTTGGATGACCTAAATCCTATAAATACCCTTGTTTTCGACCGTCACCAAGATAATATAATGGATAAATGAAATCATCATAGAAAGTATTGTGCCTGACCCTACATCTATGTAATCACCCAAAAAGGAAAAAGGGATCATAAGATTTTTTCAGTGAAGGTGAAATTTAGTTATAAGTTGTACTTGTGCTTCAGATGGGAAAGTTATAATTGTTTGAGTATTCGAATGCTTGAGGAATGGTAAATGCAAAATGAAAATCAGCTTTTATTCTCAAATAAGACAGGTGGGTTGGGTTAGGTCCCTGACAGAGAATTAAACTGTAAGGGAAGTTCTTGAAGACATATGGTTGAAAACCAATGACATTTTGACTTGAACAAACCAGAACCCAAGCCCAAATAAGGCCGCATATATTAGTACAAACCCATCTAAACCTAGGTCTGAAATGCACCGAGAAGTTGTGAAGCTCAACGTTGAATGGAATATCCAGAGTTACAGTATTTGATATGTTACTCATTTATGTCAATTCAGAAAATGGATCCTTAAGTTTCATCAAGCAGTATTTAGATGGGTATTTACTAATATCCATATTCAATGCAAACTTAGACACACATACACATGGATCACCTCTACCCCATCCTGAGATTATGGATCAAATCATTGTCACCCAGGCCGTAGAATGCATCTCCCGTCGAAGCCAAAATTTTCAAAATAAATTAAAAAAAGAGGGAATTCAATAGTACCAATGATTTTTTAAATCTAAAAAATACAGAGTACAAAAGATTTTCTACACTTTCACAGAGTACAAAGAGTTTCTACAGTTTCGCAGAGCAGATTCAAAGAAAAAAAATTCAAAAAATATGAATGAAAGACAACCTTCCCCAACCATTATCCCCATTAGCAAAAACACACTGATAAACAAAATTAAACCATACACTGCAGCCATTGGGAATCGACCAAAACCCAAATATAATTCAGCCAAAAAATGGATGCTTCAAACAATCATTATGCCTGAACAAAAGAAAAATGTACACGATATTCAAGATTGCTTACAAAGTGAATAAAATGGCCATTATTCCTCACCTATTCACCATACATTTCTGCACCCTGAGAGCTTTAGTAATCCTAGTGATGGAGGGTCCATCAATTATACAGTACACAAACTTCAGTGTTGATCAAGAAGAAGATTCTAACCACTTCCTCCATATACCCACATCATAAATTCTCCTCATTCAATGTAGCCGTGATTGGAACCATGCCCTAGGATCTTAAATGCAGACGTGGGGATTGATCATTATTTCATCAATTCATTGATTCATGCTGAAGAAAAAGGTGGTCAGGAGATTTCAAAGTTTTTGAATAATACGTACCACCTAACCTCCCTCAAAACGCGCCCACACTTAGATTCAAACTCTGAATTCAAATAAAGTGATATCGACCATACTTTCAAAACAACGGGAATGCCATAGCAATGATTATGAACGTTGTAATTAGGTTTAATTTTGAAATTTCAAATTTGACAAGACTTTACATTTAGGGATATTCCATAGCTGTTTTTGGATTTTGCAATTGGATTATGCGAGAGCAAACCCACGGTTTCATATGCCCCTCTAATATTTTGACAGCTTTGTCCTATGTGTGAATTTGAAATATGCATATGTCAACTAGAAGGATGGTTGATGGATCAAGGACTTTATTATACACCAATTAATGTATTAGTTGCAACATTGAGGTGTATATTGAACCCATGTTTAGATGGTTATGTTCTCTACACAGTCTGTATTCAATTTATCTAGCTACCAACCCTGAGGTGTATATAGGATTGAATGGTATGTGCTAGTGTTTAATTAATATGCTCAATACACCATATGGATTAATCCAGCATTGCAATGTGGAGGTTTATATCAGCCCCGGGCTTAGATGGATTCAATCTTGTAGTGAAAACTTGAGGTTTGTATCAGACCTGGGTTTATATAGGTATGTGCTAGCAACCATATTCAATGCATCTAATATACTGTCTATATTATATCTAGCTAAGCAATCTTCAAATTTTCCATACACCCAATACAAGGTCTAGGTGTGTCCAAATGTCCATATTCAATACACGCAATCCACGGTCTAGGTATGTGCTAATGTCCATACTCAATACACCCAATATACAGTCTAGATTCAATCTTTCTCTGCAACCTTGAGGTGTATATCATATTGGGGTTTAGAAAGGTATGTTCTAGGGTCTAGTATTCAGTCTAGATTCAATCTATCTCTTCAACCTCAGGTGTATATCAAACATGCAATTATATGGATTTGTAGTTGTGTTTATATTCATTCAAATCAATACACCATCCAGGCACAATACAACTTGGCAACTTCAAGTTGTATATCAGATCAGGGTTTAGATGGGCATGTGGTCCTATCCATATTCAATATACCATCTACATTTAGTGTACTATTTCATGGAAACGCACATATGAAATTTTGATGGATCACCTCAGTCCCCCACCTTCACCCTGCTTCTCTCAATTAAAGATGAAGTTTTGGAACTTTCTCACTGCAACTTTATCATATTCCAAATTAAGCAGTTTTAGGACTCTCTTAGGCCTATTGTTTTTTCGTCAATGTTTTGTGTATCCATAGAGATTAGTTACAAATGTATTGTTTGAGATCTAGAAACTTTGTTATTATATCATAAGCATTACATGATATTGGGATCACCTAATAATGGAAACTGCTAAGGTCACCAGATCTATGTCATCTTGTTTACTTGTGAGCTTTACTTATCCTGTTACAATTTCTGAACAATTTTGATTAAATTCGTGCACTCATGAAGAATATCTAGGGGCAGCCTCAACAACCTATTGTTGTACGTTAATTCCTTGACAAATTATCTGAAATTTCCAAAGTTTGAAAATTTGAAACAAAGTAGAGTCTGAAATTTCTGAGATATCAAATATTGAATCTCCAATGGTTCCCTGATTTTTTGGATGTTTGCTATCGTATTGAGAAAACCTGACAAGGGGGAAAACAAACACCAAATAGAACAATAATAGAAATAATGAATTTCTAGCAGCAATACTTTAATACCCAATGTATGAGATAAAAATTACAGTGCAAAGAGATAAAGTAGGACCGTAGACAATGCACAAGCATTTAAGTGGAGAAACTCCACCACCAATGAAAACCAGTTTTATTAGAGAAGATTAATGGTTACAGAGTTTCTTATATCAGGTTTATTGTGATTCTAGATGTTGTCGCTACTTATAGACTGATGTGAATCTCCTTTAGAAAGGCTGGGATCTCCGTCTCTCCTTATCTCTTTTTTTGTCATTGTGGGTTGGCTACGCAGCCAGCTGTGAACCTTTCAATATTCTTGTCTCTGCTGCTCTGTTTTGGCTTCCTACATCTCTTGCTGTGAACCCTTCCTCTTCCTCCTTTCAGTATGGGGGTTTCCTCCTTACTCCGCAAAATTGTTCTCCAACTGCAGGTTTCTTGGGAAGGTGGTTCTTCCCCTCTTTTTCCAATACACTATGGATCAGATCTCCATATTTTGGGAGTTTTGTTCTTACAAAAATGGTAAAACCCTATTAGGCCAGAAGACACTTCTATTCCACATTCTACCTCTCTGTTTAGAGTTAAACTATTGTTTGAACACTTTGCGTCTAGACCATGATCAACTTGTGGATCCACTACTTTCACTGCAAGTTCCTTACTTGTATTGACCAACCTCTTCACCTCATTTTCTATCTTTTGATTTCCTTTATAAGCATTGTTCAGGTATGGTTTTAATGTTTCTATCCCTGATCATCCTACACTCATGTTCTCTTCGAAGAAAATTGACATCTCAGTACCACAATTAGGGACTAACAAAAACTACTTCACAAATATTGAGGGGTGTTACATCACATTCAAACTTGTGAATGTAATTGGATGAAATGGTAAAATTGAATTTTCACTGGTGGTTGATTTGCATTCAAACATCCTTTTGAAGCCATACCAATGGGTCAGGTTTAGGGTGTTTATCAATTTAAAGCCCCAGTTGGTAGGGTTCAGGGTGTTTATCAATTTGCATCCCCAACTTCTGGACCAGTGCCTCAGAAATGATGTTATTTTGGATTCCCAAGTTAACAATGGAATTCACCACAAATTTCCTAATCTACATCCTCACATGGAAAAGCTTCTCTTGTTCTTCTATGCTTTCCTTCTTCTTGCTCAGCTATTGTGTCTTTGGTGGAGGCTGAGAGTAAACCATGAAGGTTAACCTCTCATTTGCTTCATCTCCTCCTTCAATATGTTGTCCTTCCCTTTGGCTTAGCAAGGATCTTTGTTTCTTTGATTTAACTCCTGCTGAAGCTTCCAAAATTCTTCTTCCCACTAATATTTGTTGCAAGAATTGCAATGAGGCCTACTGCTTTCCTTTGACTGTGTAGTGTTGGCAGTCTTCTTTCTTCCATCTTTTTGATGTAGGGTTTCTTTCTTAGGGTTCCCATTTCTAGATGTCATTCTAGATTATGTTCCCTAACCTCAATAAATAAGGCCTTTATGCTGGCATCATTGATTTCAAATAAACTAAGTTCTCTTTGAGTATGGCAGTGAAGGCCTTGAAGATACTCCATCAGGATCCCCTCATTTGCTTATGAAATATAATAATATTCAAAAGAATGGTTTTCCATAGGAATTTAGATATGCAGTCCTGGGAATTCTATCTTTGTGTTTGTCTGAAATAATGCCATTTGATCTGCTACTCTTCCTCATATCCAATAGGATAGAATCATATATGTTACCTTCTAGACCTGCACTTGCAAATATTCAAGTCTAACAGCAAAGATACAAACATAGGGTGACTTGAAATTCCACTTATTGTCACCTCAGTGGGCACTGCTCCCATGTTAGGCCACCTCTCTTATGGAACAAGGGAGATTCCCTTATTAGATTATTAAGTATGTCCTCAAAACGTTAAAACAATATCAGACTTATAAATACAAGGGTTTATGATATGCAATAGATCTATGGTGGTGAATTCAAGTAGATTAGTGCCTTATTCTTGGGCTTATAGAGTCAAAACTCTTCAATATCTTGGTGATCATAGAACATATCAACCATCAAACATGCTATGAACAACACTGTTCTTAGTTATAAGTATAGAGAGACAACTAAAATAGTGGAAAATGTGAATATAATTAAAACCTCAACAAGTAACCACAAATGCAAACATATTTTTTATTAACAAACAGACCCTTACACTCACTAAAATATTCTGATCTATGATAAACACCTACATGAGACCATAAATATATCCTTAATCATATAGTTCCAAAACTTACACAGGAAAAAGGGAAAAATAGCCCTAATGACCCAAGACAGACTGAACATTGATAATGTGGAACTGTCAAGTCTACACATGGAGAAGGATTTATGAATTAAAGTTGATAGTGGATTTTTAACATGCAATGGGATAGATAAGTAAGAAAGGGTCCAGAGAAGCTACTTATCACAAGCATAAGGGAAGAGAGTAGTGGAGTATAACATTATTTCAGCTAGTAGTTAGTGTTATCATAAAGATAATAGACTTTACAATCTCCAAATGCCATGAGTTGTCGTCATCTGCTCATGACCTCACAGAAAATAGGGAAACACAACCCTCATGACTCAAGACAGACCTAAGTTACCAAGATACAGATACAGATACAAATTCGCTGGATTTTTCAAAACCCAAGATCTGGATCATAGAAAGAGATAACTCCATTCCATTTCACAATAGATATCTGATAAAAAATGAGAAAAAGCATGACAGAACATCTTAAGGCTGTCACAAAACTCATGGCCTCAAAAGATAGTATGGCATAACTGCCTAAACAAAATCCAATGAGAATCTCTTTCAAGAAACTCATAGCATGTTCTTATAACATGTGCATACCTCGGGACATGTATCATCTGAATCTAAGAAAAAACTACAAAACAAAATTACCATCTGTGCTCATTCCAAATATATTTCATTGTGTCTATCTTCTACGCAACTAGGATAATAACCAAAACTATGCCTACTTCATCTACGCAAAGTGCATAGTTCGTTTCACTAATTTGACAAGAGTGTGGAGACAATGAAAGTTGGAATGGAAATATTAGCTGATTTACCTGACCACAACATATCAAAGGATAAAATTGAATTCACAAAGGCCTCTGCAGATTACTAAAAGAAACTAGATTCTAGAATGGAAAAAATTTATAATGAAGGTTATAAATTTGACCTCAAAATTGAGAGGAACCATCATCAGATTAAAGCTCCAACATTAGGCTTCAGACTAGTCACTATATTCTCAAAGCTTCGTGCTAGTTGTACTTCATCAAGACTATGTTGAAAAGAGCCATTGCCAAGTCCTGCCATTTTCTCCAAAATAGCCACTATAGGATCTGTTCCAAACATAATTGTATGGAATATCATCCCTGGCTCTATTGTATTCAGTCTATTCACAAATTGAAGAGGATCACCCTCATCACTCAAAAATTTAACCATTGGCTTCTTGACCACGCCAGGATGACTGGATCCCCGATAAATGATCTTTTCTTCTAGTTTCAGACTAGAAGAGTAATTTGTTCCACCCGTTGCAACATATTGAAGAACCCTGTCCACTATATCTTCCTTCATCTCTTGCATTTCTAGAGAAAGTATTGTTGTATTTTCAAACAGAACCATAGATAAAGAATCATCACTAGTAGTTCTATGCTGAGTAGTAATGAATCGAACAATAGCCTCATACACACAGCCCAACCTATAATTGTGTCGAGATATAAATTTGGTCGTGGTTGGTTTGATATCAGGACTGGACATTGAACCAGACTTGTCAATAACAAAAACCACATGATGCGGTATGTTCTTGGAATAGTCCCAAGCAAAAACATGACCATCTGCAGTTATGTGACCTGTAGAAGATGCCATTGAGGCAGTACTTTTCACTGGAACATGTCATAATTTCTCTGTGCAATAAGACCTTGATGAACTAGCACCAAATTCATTATTCTCTTGTGACCTGCAAAGACGGTTACATAGAGAAAACTCCTTCTAATCTTCTTCAGTACATGGATCTTGAAACCACATTTGCTTCCAGTAAGTCTCATGGGTAAGCTCATATTTAGGCATATACTCATTGGGGCCATATTTTCTTGTCTCATTCTGAGAGCCATCATAGATACAACTTGTGCAATTATTATTCATAGGACAGTAAATCAAATGAATGTGTCCCCGACCTTGTTCTTTACAATGCATGTTACACATATCTGCCACACCAGATTCCCCCAAATATATTTCCTAACCTGGATATCAAATTCTTCCTAATCTGATGCAAAATTGGTAGTCCTCATGTTCCCATGAACCGTATTACAGGAACTAGAATGATTGATGGGTCATTGCTTTAGAGCATGAAGAATTTGATATTTGTGGATCTCCAGCCTATGCTTGGATAAACCCAGGAAAACAATATTCTATGCTAAGTTTAGTAATTTTTTAGGAACTACAGGTTTTATCCAATTATGGAGTGCATTGTCCAAACTTGGACGGCTTCAACAAACATTGGTAAGAGTTTTTTGTTGTTTCCAAATTGAAGAAGAACCTGCTCATTTGATAGCACAGGGTGTTTCTTTTGTAATAGGAAAGATCCATATTTTGTAATAGGAAAAATCCTTACCTTTTGTTTTGTATTGTCACCTTCACTTGTGCACCTCAATATAATCTCTTCTTCAAAGAAAACCAAGTTAGCCAACTTCCTAGATTTTACAATGATAAACCTTGATTCCATCCCAACGGTTGGATGAAATTTAACCTCTGCACCAACAAAAAGTAGTTTAGTGCAAAAAGAATAAGCAGCAACATGGAAAATTATTGCAGCAGTTATCGACCGCACAACACATATGGGTTGTTATCCAAAATTCACTATTATAACTAGTAAATATTTATTAATTCATAGTAAATCAATAAACTTACCAGGAATTTTTGTTTTCTTTAGTATAAGATCATTAGAAATTTCTTTGTTGAAAAAAAAATTACTCTTAATATAACCTACTAATCAATAAGTGATTCAATAAGATCAAAGTGTTGACCTAAATAAAACAATGCAATTAAATTTATATCAATATGATCCATATCCTAAAATAGAGAGCATATCTATAGTTAACTGATATCAACCTGTTTGAATGGATTTGATGCATACCATACTTTTGTAGGATCCACATACAACTGGAAAAAATTCCTGTAAATTTGACCAAACATAGAACAATTTCATTCATGAAGATGAAATATTAGAGTTAAACAAGCCAAAAAAGAAAAAGTTGTGATCTAAAAGCAAGTTCCCATAAAGACATATCATTTCTATGTTGTAATACAAATATTGTCTCAACAAAGAAGTGATATTATACATAGTTTTTCTTAAAGTTGTCCCCTCACAAGATCCCTGTAATTATTTCTACAACTATCCATCAGCAGTAGAGATAAGTTCTCCTGGCAGAATTACCTACTTACTACTAAATACAATAGCCATGCCTCTAGATATGAATAAATTTATCCGAAACAAGATCCAAAAGTGAAAGCAGGAATGATAGAGAAAAGCTTGTGCTCGTCATTGGAGATTTTTTTCATGAATATGCTAGTGATGAGTGAAGAGTCTGCCAATATATCTTGTAAACATGTGTTAAGAGACTTTCAATGTAACACAGATCGATATGAATTTATTTATATCATATTTGTTTCTGCAAATGGAATTTATAGCAAATTCAAGCAGGTACACAATCAACAACCAGAACTATAGAGAGATGAAAACCAAGCAGTTGTCAAATCAGAAGCAAAAATATGAAGTTGAAAAACAAAACAGTAAATCAACATATTGCAATGACTTCAAAATTCAATTGGTGAAATATGAAGCTCAATTTGAAAGAATCTAGTTTTAACTTTAAACTGACATGACAAAACTACAAATACATGTTTTACAAGAAAGAAAAGTAGTCATTCAATTGGAAAATGATAAATAGGCAATAGAGAATCATCAAGGGAGTCCTACTAAGGAAGAGGAACATCATAAATCAACTTTATCAGAAAACTTACAACATTTTAGAACCAATTTTCTACCGTTTGAATTAATAGAAATTAAAAACTCAAAAGTCGGGTTAAAATATACAAAATTGATTTTACATTCTGTTGGCATGGTTCAGTCTTTAGTTGTAACTCATAAGCAGAAAAATAATATCCAAGAGAAAATGCCTGAAATAGCCCATATGCCACATTATGTTACCACAATGAAATGAATGTTTTCAGAAGCACCAATTTACAGAAGACACCATCTAAATGCAGAATTGATAATTATGTAGATTTAATTCAAATTTTGATATCAATTGAGATAAGGTGTACATTGAAAACAAAACCAGCAGAAATAGTTCGACAGAAGAGCATCTTGTAGTCAGAGACTCTGGCAGGCTAGCTCAAAGCTCATGCAGGAGGTCTCAGGTCAATCCCCTGGGATGGATTCCTCTGTTGTGTGCTTCACTGGATGTCTATACTGGGTGAAGCACCATAATCAGCACTGACAAGTTTACACTAGGTACGATCTGCAAAGTGCAGGGAAGTGCTTGGTGGTTTGCAATTTTGATGAACTATTATAAACAGTTGAAGAAGTGTTTTGAATAGTACATTTGACTGTCATAAGGGATGCAAAAAAATCATATTTTCTCAATACTATGGGCATACATGATGAGAAAAGTTGTAAAGTGTTTTGGTACAAATGTCAAGACTCAAAGAAAGTATTGGACCTTTGAAGAGCAATAGCAGACTTGGAGAGCCTAGAACTAAAGAGAAAAACAAAGCATATCCCTTTGAAGTAAGAATAAGTTAGGAGCAACGCTCAAGAATAAATTTAAGTAAGACATTGACATATTTGTGAGCAGACTGCGGTCTGAGTTTGAAGCTGACATTGGACTGTGTTTGGGGTAGTCTTGAAGTATGTTGAAGTGTAACTTTAAAAAATACAAGTTGAAGCGAGTCACTATCAAGGGTGGTTGGGTGGTACAAGGAGTTTGAGTTGGAGAGTTCTAAGTAGTGTATAACTTAAGTGGCATTAATGAGAATGACTAAACTATTCACTTTTTCAATTGTTTTTTGGTTCTTTAATGTTGTGAGTAATTGAATTCACATGTGACTACCTTAGTGTAAACATTGTGAGACCAAGGTGTTGTAGATCATTGTGAGAGAAGTTGAAAAGGGCCCAACCTTAGATCCCCACGCTCCCAACCCCCAAAAGAAATAGGCATGTATACATTGAATTACCATTACTTCATGTCCATACATCAATTAAAAAATTTAATCTAAGGCACTTGCAACAAAAAGATTCCCCAGGGTGATTGTTGCCTCTCCCTATCATGATTGACAATATCAGTGGCAGAGCACCTTCAAGATAGAAATGCTGACTCTTAGTCATCTTGAAGTTCTTTGATGAAATATCGTGCTTTTACTGTAAGTACATTAATAATCACCTTCAATAGTGAAACCTTAGTTTAGCTTTAAATGACATTTCATTAACCTTGATCATCAATGCTTTTATTAGCAATCACCACCTCTTGCTACATCTTCTCAAGTACAGTCTCTTAAGGCATTCATATCATTGTTTTTTCAATATTCTCTTGCCTGGATCCATACCCCAAAGCATTGTTTTCAACTACAACAAAAAGACAAAATGAAGATTGACCATAAAGTTTTCAACAGGAAATGAATTACTTAAAAATAGTCATCATCTCTCTCCAAATATGGGTTAAATTCATTTCTCTAAAGTTTAATCGAATACATATTATTTGTACTCCATATGGATCTCTTTGATATGATGTTTCCATCCTAACAGGCCTATGAAGATGGTCGGTAAATGGTCCAACAAGAGCAGTTGAGTTTTTCTAGTACTTATACACATTTAGAAAACTTGTTTAAAACTTTAATTGATTCCATGAATCCACATTGTTTACCTTTTCCAAGGTTGAATACTCAGTTTCATGATAACTAGTAGTTTCTATTGGAGAATTATCCATGCAAGGTCTTGGTCTTTGGCATCCACATTTATCCTCCAAATTAGTCTATTTTTGTGCACATTTGTCTTCATCACCATCCATACACCACTTGACAGTTTTCCCATCATGAGTTTCCATCCAACTAGAGAAGTAGGAAATTGAACCTAGTGGAGACAACTCATGGAATATTCCTGTAAATCTTAAGAGGCTCATCTGGAACGACTAGAAGACATTCAAATTTGATAAGAGAAAACCATCAGATATGCATCCCCATGGATATTGTAGAAGCAATTGACAGGGTTCATGAAAGACTTGGGGTTGTTCCTGGTGATGACCCAATGAGTATTGAAGCATAGAAGAATTCCACTCTCTTTTTTAACATGCTGCTTGGAAGTACATTTGCTAGTAAATGCGTAGAAGAAAACAATGGGGAAGCAGACAATGGGAGTCAAATTTATGATGCTAGCAAAATAGCTAAACTATTTTGCAAAGACGTTGTGTGCTTGCATGGTATGTCCAAGAAAAATAAAATTATTTTGTGATAGAGATACGATCACAAAGTTTATGTGTCATTTTTGCGGACTTTATTGCAAAATTTACATAGAAAGATTTAGTACATGGCTCCACCTAACAACCACAAACCGCGGGGAAAATGGAGCTAGTAAACATAAGTCTCAGAAATTTGTTGCAGAGTATAGTTGGTAACTTGGTACTTGACATAGTGGGACCTTGATTTGTCACAAGATGAGTTTTCTTACACTTCCACTGTAAACAAAACCATTGTATGTATTACATGGAAGAAATTCAAGAGTGGTTGCAAACTTAATGGAATTGTAAAATGATGCATACATAAAATGTGTAGATTCTATGTGCCTATTATTTGTTTAATGTAGCACCCACTTCATGTAGAGGTTTTATCGCTTTTTAATATCCTCCCATTGCTTAGGAAAAGAAATTTTGGGAGGTTAATCTCAGAAATTATTAGAGTACCGGTCATTTCTCCTTTCCTTTTGTTACTTTTTGTCTCCGAAAATTATATTGCGCAAAAGAGAACAACAATATCGTCAAGGTTATTGCAAGTTGTGTCAAGAAGGAATTTGTTTACAGGAAGAACATGAGGGATTTCACAGCTATTGTTGCTGAATCAAAATAAATAGACTCATGAATTGCCACCAGCTTGCAACAGTCAAAGACTAGCACAAGGAAGTGGGTAATAGTTTTCAACTATAACAACTATATGCAGACATTTTACAGTCTGCAAAGCCAAGGGCTGAAAATATGAGAGCAAGGAAACTTTTCTACAATGAATCTATGGAAGTTGATGTATTCAATTCCACCTAACAAAAAACATAAGTAATGTTGTCATAAATTCTGCTAAAGCATCGCAAGCAATATGTGAGAAATGTTCATTTTGAGTGCAAGAATAACATCTAAATGATATTGTCATTTCTTGGAGCATCTATTGGTATTATTTGAGGTCTATGACTATCTTTTTATCCCCTTTTATAAAGAGTAAATATTATCTCATATGTTTTCCAATTGGATATTATATATAACAGACATGGTTAAGAATGCATACAAAAGTATACTCCATTCAAATAAAACATGTTTTCTCTAAATGGATACATACTGATATTTTGGAACAAAGAGTTAATCTATTAACGGAGTGGACAATCACCCTTGGCACAAAAGAAAATAAAAAATATGCTATTTGACCATAACACTAAATGAGTTTTATCACTTCAGTGGCCCATCAAAATGAAAAGTTATGAAGATAGTCACACCAGTCATTAGATACTGCTATAATTTATGTCTACTACTAGTAATTATGGGATGTTGTTCTAGAACACATCCATTATACAATATCAAATTCATCCAAGTATTTTTTCTTTTTCTAGCAACGTGCATGAATTCCTATAATAATTATATGATCTTGTAATCACTAAGAAGAAATTGAATGCAATCTTTCCCTATACACCATGTATCTATTTCGATTTTGTACGCTAATTGTTATATTTGGAACTAAAAGATCTAGTAATAACATATTACAATACCTGCAACAAAATGCTCCAAATTTGTTTCTACGCTTCCTCCTAAAGTGTGACATAAAACAAATCGGGATGCTGCAGTGTTGAACTACAGTCTTTCATGACTCAGAAGATACAAGAATATTCAACAATAGGCTACCCATCTTTACATTTTCACAAACCACCCTTTGTACAATGAATCCAATTTATTTGTTATGTGCCCTCAATAAGATTGAGTTAGTTCTCTATACGGTTTGAATCAGGACGTACGGGTGCAACATCACCAGAAGCATTATGAGGACCTTGAATGGGTGTTGCTGCTGATATTTCCTTCTATCCAGAGTCTAAATTGTTTGTCTTGTGTGATTCGCGAGGGCTCACCATTGCTTCTTCCACTTATTCAATTTCTTAGCTTTCCCTGGTGTTGTCCAATATGATTTACAGGTTTTAAAGATTCTATCGTCAAGGAAGAAATTGAATCTCTGGATGCATACCATGAATTCTCACACTTCAAACACTCAAATATAGAATTTGCAGGCTGCATATCAGCAGTAAGTCGATTGAAAAAAAAATACATATTTTTATGGACCACGGCATATCCTAAGGATTTCCTTAGTTGGTCTTAAGTAACCTATGCAATGCCCAATCCCAAAATCAGTGATTACCATGACAACTACCTCAATGAGTGGAAGCAAGGAATAGGCCAGTGGAAGGGGACGCATCAAAATATGTTGAACCATTTTGGCACTACTTCAATGGTGACTTCTTGGAATGCTCAATATTTCTCCAAGTTTTGGCAAGTTTGGCTTATATATCAATTAAATTTAGAAATGAAAAAAAAAACAAAAACTCAAACATATATAATAAAATTAGTTAAAATATTGATAATGAAAGTTAGTGAGAATTTTTTTTGATGATGACCTTAAGTGACATTCATGAGACATTTTAGTAATAGATATTTTTGGTAGGTTATCAATCCATTATAGAAAAAAGTAGCATGTATTTATGAGTATGTTTTAAGTGTACATGATGATGACAATGGATTACTCTCATTGCACTCTCAATTATGATTTTTTCATTTGTGTTTTTCATTGTCGAAGATTCAACGTACCCTAAGTATAATCTAGAGAGGAGGAAGAAGAATATGGAGGTGATTGAAGGATCCTCCTATTTTCTCCCGCTTAAACCACAAAACACTCAAGGATCACTTGGTCTTTCAAGCATCATTGGATTTCCAATGGTCACTCAAATACATGAATGCAAATATGGTGAGGGGAATATGCATTCCCAAGATTGGGCTAATCATTATTAGGTTAAGATGGATATGGGATCATGTCCATACTCAATATCCCATGCACCCGTTGCACCATCTATACGCAATGCGCTATTACAAGTGTACATGGAGTTAAAGGATCACCCCAACCGAACTGAACTATAAAATAACATATGTCCATCTTAACCCTGGATCTATAAATTTGCAGATATGAATAAAAAAATATCATATGCAAATACAAATACCACACATATCTTCCACCCGAGCTATATGCCATCATCTTGGTGTACTAACTATTTACAAATATGTTTTTCTTGATATAAATATCATGCAATATTGCAAAATTTAGAATTGCAACTTTAATTTTCTCTTCAGTGCACATTTTCTAGTAAAAACCTAAATGAACTAAGATATTTCATGACTTGAATTTTCAAACACAAACTAAATTTTTTGAATAAATCTTGATTAATTTCACTTTTCCATTTTGATTCGAATAGAAGCGGTCTTATAGAGCATGTAGGCCTCAAAGCACATTAAAAAAAAGAACATATACATAAATAAAATGAGAAATTCAAGATACCTCATCATTAGCACAGAACTATAGCCATAGTTCCTTGTCATTCTATCCTTCATGCAACCAACGTTGCCCTCCAAAAAAATCCCCAATAGAGCAGTAGCCATCGCAATCGATCAAAGAGTAGTGGGTTGTCAAAGGGAATCCTCATAATGCTTCCACCAACCCTCTAACAAAAAAAAATTATCCCCAAACACGAATCCACCCAACCTTCATTCCCAAAACCCTCATTATCCAAACCATCATGCTTCAATTCCACATTTTCCTCATCTTTCAAAGCACAATTTTATTCTTTGCCAATGCCCAAATCCCCTGATTCATCAGTGTTCTTTGAATTCTCCTCCTCTGCTCTCAATTATTAGAACTATGGATCTTCCCTAAAGGATCCTCTTCTTCATTTTCTACATTGTTTTCGCTCAAATTCTCTAAACCCAGTAAATATCTTCAATGCCACAATGGTTTTCAGATTCAATTGGAAGACCCTCATGGAAGCTCGATAGAAATTGAAGGTATCAGTCTCCAAACCATATAAACCCTCTACGCAAACCCCATTCAATCCATTTTTAGTATATGTTGATGAAGTTAGGGAGACATTAACCTCGTTTACTTACCTTATAGTAACAACAAAGCCTCTCTTCTTGCAGTTTTGTGCACATATATGGAGAGTATAGGTATGTATTCACCATCAAGCATGCCTCAAACCATCTTTAACCATGGTAAAAGGGCTTGTTCTTGTACCTTTGAAAAAGTAGCGTTTATCCTCAATTATAACCTTCATGTGCCAAAATTTCTCCAGCAATTGGCATTCCTTTGCACAAGAAATGGTAGCAAGGAATTTTTATGGGGTGTTGATTGTATGTTCTCAACCTTCATGCTACCTGTTACCACCTAAGTTGTACTTAGTGGTTTTTTATCAAGTGAGCCTGGTGAACCAGACAAATATTTTTTGTTCGCACTTCAGAAGACCTTCGAAAGTTCTTCTGGGAAGTGCTTGTTGTACTATATCACATGTTCATACCCCCTTGGGGGAGTTGTAATAAATGTTCTAGCATGATAATGTCCATAAAAGACTCAGTCTCTTAGATAGTATTTGTCAATCCGATCAGCCCAGGGTGTTTTTGCCCTTGGTTATTATTGGTTGTTGAATAAATGACTAATAATTTGTGAGTTTTTCACTCAATACCTCCAAAGTTAGGGTGGTTGGCTTGGCATTTAGGCCTATTGAGGTTATTAGAGTCTATGTGTCAATGTATAAACATGCTAGGCATCATGGTCGAGTCATATGAACATGTCTAAGTCCCCCTAGATTTTTTTACTTTTTAAATTTTTTGTTTTTATTAAAATTTATTTTTTCCAAAACTTAGTCTATTTTTTAATAGTTTAATTGGAAATATTGGTTTTGTAATAAAAGTGGGCTCCATAATTAGTTTCAGTAATGTAGGTGCTCATTTTCAAGCTAAGACACCCAGTAAACCTATAGACCCACTATTTCCTAGTTTTGAGTGATTTTCCATCACTCAGGTTAGAAAGCCCTGAAAAATCAATTATTGATTATTTTAATTAATAAATTGACGAATAATGGAGCAAATCCAAATTCCTAGATCAATGGATTCTCAACCAATTTGATTGAAATCAGTCTCATCGGCACCAGATTGACTGGATCTGACAAATCCTTGACTGGAGGTGATCTGGGTGGTTCCAGAGTTGAACTTTAGCCTCCTTTATGGGGAATTGCACCCTCTCTCTCTCCTCCACACGTGTGGGCTATTCTGGGAGCTCTGTGGTTGATGATTCACTTAGAAAGTTGATGTGTCAGCTCAATCACCCCCCCAATTGACATTCAGACTCAGTAGAATCTCAATTCAGCTTCATATCGGGCATTGATAGTCTCTCCTTCAGCTACAGTGGTCTGTTTCCTTGGGATTTGCGCTCCCTCTGGGCTTGGGTTTCAATTTTGTGTATAAATAAAGCATGGCTGCCTCCTTTCTGAGTTAGTTAGAGTTGGATTGAGGAGCCATTGCTATTGTAATACTATGTAATATATTTTTCTATTGGAATAAAGTGAAGCTTTGGAGGAAAGATGGTGTCATGTCATTGTATGTGTGGATGAACATTGCCATGTTTCACTGAGGTAACCTGTATCTATGTTCATAATTTGCTGATTGTTTGTGGATTCATTGTTAAGATTGATAATAAGTTTATTATAATCTTGATAGGAAAGGAGTTTGTTAATAAGTTTATTGGCCATCTCTTTCATTTTTGATGCATGTTTAGAGATATAGATTCAGCATGTTTTATAAGTTTATATGCATGCTATTCTGAAATCTCTATGTATGTATTAACCAGATCTCACAAGTATTTTGGAAAGTCTTTGGATTCAGTTGCAGGTTCCTAGATTGGAGAGGATGCTGATATAGTTTGACTCTTCACTCTCTCCAAAAAAATTCAAAGGCATAGTCCCTCAACATTCCACCGAAAATTTCCATGGTTGATCTTCAAGGCTTCCAACAACAAATGCTCTTCTTTTCCTCTTCCTCCTTCAAATTTTCATAAAATTAGTCTGGTTACTTGTTTGCAGCTTTAAAATTGTTTAGATCTATCAATTTCAGAGTTTATTTTACATATATCTTGCTTCCTTAAATCTCATAAACTAGATCTCATTCCTAAAAGAAAATTTACAAGCATTCTAGATCTAGTTTTAGGAAAAATTGTCATTTTTCCAGGCTGTGAAAGTAGATCTAAAGCTTGTTGAATGCATGGTTGTTTCCTTAGAGTCTAAAAATTTGTATTCAGAAAATTAAGTGATTTATATTGGCTGCCCCCAAAGCAGGCCAAGATCCCAAGGAAAGCTTTATTTCGTTGGTTCCATTTCCGCTTCTTTAAAAACTAGTTTTAACTTAAAATTTTTGGGTAAAACGTTTGTTCATCCAAAAGTACTTTTGGGCATATTTAACTGTGATAATATTGCTGGTTTTTAGTAGGTGTAATAGAAAAGAGGAAGATGCGTTGTCCAGAAAGCATTTTTGGAGCATTCGAAATCCCCCAGGGGGTCTCCGTCTTCCAAAATTTCAAATTTTTGCAATTTGTAAACCTTTGGTTTCATTCCATATAAGGACCAGGTGGATTAATTTTAGTTTTTTGATGTTGTAATTTCTGCTAATAAAAAGAAAAATCTTTTCGAATAGTCTCTTTTGAGCCTATTCACCACCCCCCTTGGGGGGATCCGCGTCCGTTTCACTTTTTTTCACTTTTCCCTTTTTTTTCTATTCTAGATTAGTATTGACATGCACAATTATATAATTTGATACAATTTTTCATTTTTCGATATTTTCAATTAGAAAGTAATTTTAATACTTACCCCACAAGCCTCCTTTTGAGCCGAAAGGTGAAGAAAGCGTTGTGGTAGTCTAATTAGAAAATTGTGCTTTGCTTATCTGTGTATGCTTAATATTCTATCATCATTTGTTTTAGTAATTATAATAAAATCAACCCCTCCTTGATTCCCCGATTGAGGTCCACTTGGACCGAAAGAGGTTCCTGGAGGGTTTTCTTTTTAATAAGAACACCTCTTTTAAAATTTCCTAAAAACAACAAAGGCTCCAGTTTGTATGCTCTGTATTTGGATACGGTTCATCTGATTAGTCAAGCTACATCAAAAGCACTTGAGTGATTATATTAAATAGTCCTTAGCTCCCAAATTGACAAACCATCAGGTGAAAATCCAACGCCTAGAACGAACTGTAAACGGTAGCAAAATACCCAAAGGAGTGGGAACAAATGGAAAGTGACCTCGAGGCACCGATCTCTGTCACACCCTGATGGGTGCATTATGAACAATAGTCTCTGAGACTCCGTTCCAGCCCAGAAACACCTTGCGGGTAGCCGTGAAAGTTCATTTTTGGACATACTCCAGGTACCCCTCGGGTATATTTGGAGTCCCCTTTTTGCCTAAATTAATTCATTCACATTCCACATTAATTTAAAATCTACCAAGAGACGTTTGCAAAACATTCTTTCAAGCGCATGCAAGCACATTATTTTCTATGTTGACTCCATTCAAGGCACTGGTGATTTACTTTGATCAATTCTTTCGATTATATATATATATATTGAGTGTCATTATTGTGCTTATCTACTTTAAATCTTGCATCTTGTTATCTTTTGTTTCCACTGGTTAATTTCAAAACTCCTAAACAACTTAATCAATATAACACCATGACACTAAGTAATTAGCCTTAGTAATTTAATAGGGCCTACCCCCTTTGGCTTCATTAGGAGTTAGCCTGAACGGAGGAGTCAAGGACAAGGTGACAGCCTTGACTCAAGAATTGCCCCCAAGGACACAACGAGTGGCTTGAATATTTCTGCCACGTAACCTAGGTGTGTGAAAGGCGGCAACACTATTTGGCTCCGTTGTTGGGGATAAATCTTTTTATTCCCAAGTAAGACATAGCTTAACTTTTTTCTAAACAGCTAAAAAGATAAAAAATTTGATTGATCTTGTCATTAAAAAAAAACATAAAAAATTAAAACTCGATCCATCTGGCAACTCCACTGTCTAACATCCCTCCAAGAATTTATACTCGAAGAAACCGCCAGTAATTGTTCGATCCTCTCCCTTATCCCGAAAGGTTTATTAGAGAAATATTGAATAGGAAGACTTCTCATAGAAACCTTGAAGATTTAGGAGACCAATCCCTCTCAGATATCCATCATTTATTTGTAGAGAGTCATGTTCACCAATCTCAAGAAATGACGGAATTATTCAAACCCCTTGACTTTTCTCAGATAGCAGGTGCTCCACGTGCCATTCCAAAAGATGCTATCAAGAAGTTCCCAATATTTCAGGGCAACAATGCCATCACTGCCAAGTCTCACCTTCGAAAGTTTGAAAAGCACCTAGTCAGTTATTGCAATGATGCTTCCCATGACCATGACGATGCCAAAATGAAGCTCTTTGCTTTATCCTTAGAAGATGATGCTGAAGAGTGGTACCTTGACCTAGATGATGATTCATATAAAACTCTTAGTGAATTCCAAGATGGTTTTAGGAAGAAGTGGGGAGAAGGAACCAAGACATTTGCTTGCTGCCCTTTATAGCATAAAGAAGATGGAGAATGAAACCATAGATGAATTTAACACTAAATTCAGGCGTGTGGCTGTGGACCTTCCTAGAGATATCAAGCCAAAAAATGCCTCTATCTTCATCTCCTACATTGAAGCCTTCACCGGTGACTTAAGGTACCCGTTGAGAGATAAAGAACCGATCGATCTGAAAATTGCCCAGGAATCGACCGAGAAAATAGAAGAGAATATGCAATCTTCAGGCAAGTCCAACATTCCAGGTCACACTAGGGGAAACAATTCCTACAACAAAGAGACCAAGGCTAAAGCTGTTGAATCAGAAGAAAAGGGAACTTCTAAATATCCCATGGAAACGGTGACGGACATGATTAAAAACTTGGTTACTAGTCAAAACCAACTAATGGCCAATCATTTTGCACAATTGAATCACATGCATAATAGATTGATCACAATGGAAAGGAATAATGGACCTAGGAACTTTCAGCCCAAGCAGAATCAGATGTATCAAAAGAAGTTTCCTCAGCAAGAGCCTAGGATTCCAAACCAGTTAGACTCAGCTAACATGGTAGAAGAAGTAATTCCATTGTGTAGACCCTGTGAACAATTCCACCAAGAAAGCACTTGTTATGTTGCAAATCAAGTCATGGAACATGGACTTCCCGAGTTCAGTAGTCAGGAAACAACTTCAAGCGAGCCTGATCATGTATACATGGTAGGCCAGGCCTACCCTTTGTCACCAGCTAAACAATACAAGCCTAAGGATGAAACCATTGTAGAATCTTATAGTGAAACTTATGATGAAAACTGTAATGTACATGATGGGACTCCTACGTGTTCTCCATATAATGATGACAGTATGAAAGGTTTACTGCCTTGTGACCTCTTCTCTGAAGAAGATGAGTATGAAAATGAGGACAAGTATAACTTGGAGCATGATATAAGTGACAAAGACTCCCTTATCTCTGAGAAAAATGTTGATGAGGAGTCCTGGACATTCATGGAAAATCCAGTCTATGACATGAATAAAGAAGAAAATAATGAACCAAAATTTTTTGATGGTTTTGTTGATTTTCCTATCTATGGCATATCTAAAGGAGAGAGCATGGACCATGTGGCCTTGGGGAACCTTTATATGAAAAAGGAGCATGCATTTTATCCATATGATCAGGTTGAGCCATATATCAATATCAGTAATGAAGACAAAGAGAAATTGATAGCGAAACTTGATATCAGCAATGGGGAATCCATCACATTTGACATAGATGGTGGTGATAACTATTGGGATTTTTGTGGATATCTTATTAAGAATCCTATCTATGCTATATCCAGCAAGGGGAGTGTCTATCTAGAAATTTGTGGAATTCCAATATACTATACTTCCATAGAGGGAAGCATGGATCTAGATACCTAGGAAAATCCTAGTATGGAAAAGCAGCGTTCAAAAATATTATATGATCATTCAGAGTCATATCATGTAGAGCCGCACAAAAGTATCAATAATGAAGACATGGAGAAACAGTGTCGTGAAAAGACAGATGTGATGCAATTAGTAGAATATCAGTCTCAACTATCATCTTCACATATAGAGTTTCCTCATGATTTGGAGCCACTTGGGGCTTATACAGTGAATTATTATCCGGTAAGCCTTGATGATCAGTATGATGGTGTAGTCAATCTGCCTCATCATTCCGATTTGTACATCAAACCTATCCAGTCATGGATAGAAGCATCCTGCGCAAGCACTTATCGGTTTGGGAGGAAGTTTGACGACATTATTCATGCCTATGATTTCCCATCCATTCCGCCCCTTCCGGATCATCATGCAGGTTTTTATTTTCTGAATAAAGTATCCTTACTTTGGCTGGTAACCAAAGACAAGGAAAATTTTTGTTATGTTAATAAAATGCTTAGGTGGTTACATTGGATTTCTGATTACACTTAACCCTTTTTATATCATGCTTAGAGTAGGAAAATAAGCTCCTTGAAAAAGAGCATTTACTTTCCACATTTTTTTTTGCACTTAGCTATAATAAAACATTTTTTTCATTAGTTAGTTACATTTATTTTGTTTAAATAAATCAGCTTAATGGTTCATTTGGTTTTTATGTAAGCTTGTGCTACTGATATTTTCTTATCAAGTTGAGATGTTTTTACAGGGTGTATAAACCTGAGATTCTGGTGTTTTCGTATCGTCTCCTTGCCCTATGACCAGATCGAGCACACATCCCGTAGTTGGAGCCAGAATGTTACCACCTAAATTGTACTTAGTGGTTTTTTATCAAGTAAGCCTAGTGAACCAGACAAAGATTTTTTGTTCAGACTTCAGAAGGCCTTCGGAAGTGCTTCTGGGAAGTGTTTGTTGTACTATATCACATGTTCATACCCCCTTGGGGGAGTTGTAATAAATGTTCTAGCATGATAGTGTCTGTAAAAGAATCAGTCTCTTAGACTTTATTTGTCAATCCGATTAGCCCAGGGTGTTTTTTCCTTTGGTTATTATTGGTTGTTGAATAAACAACTGATAATTTCTGAATTTTTCATTCAATACCTCCAAAGTTGGGGTGGTTCGGCTTGGAATTTAGGCCTATTGAGGTTATTAGAGTCTATGTGTCAATGTATAAACATGTTAGGCATCATGGTCGAGTCATATGAACATGTTTAAGTCCCCCTAGGTTCTTTAATTTTTTTAAATTTTTTCAGTGTTTTTTATTAAAATTTAATTTTTCCAAAACTTAGGCTATTTTTTAATAGTTTAATTGAAAAAATTGGTTTTGTAATAAAAGTGGGTTCAATAATAAGTTTCAGTGATGTAGGTGCTCATTTTCAAGCTAAGAGCACCCAGTAAACCTATAGACCCACTATTTCCTAGTTTTGAGTGGTTTTCCATCACTCGGGTTAGAAAGCCCCAAAAAATCAATTATTGATTATTTTAATTAATAAATTGATGAATAATGGAGCAAATTCAAATTCCTAGATCAATGGATTCATAACCGATTTGATTAAAATCAGTCTCATCGGGACCAGATTGACTCGATTTGACAAATCCTTTACTGAAAGAGGTGATCTGGGTGAATCCAAAGTTGAACTTCACCCTCCTTTATGGGGAATTGTGCCCTCTCTCTCTCCTCCACACATGTGGGCTCTTCTGGGAGCTTTGTGGTTGATGATTCACTCAACAAGTTGATGTGTCAGCTCAATCAGCCCCTCGATTGACATTCAGACTCAGTAGAAGCTCAGTTCAGCTTCAGATCAGACATTGATGGAATCTCCTTCAGCTACAGTGGTCTATCTCCTTGGGATTTGCGCCCCCTCTGGGTTGGGGTTTCAATTTTGTGTATAAATAAAGCATGGCTGCCTCCTTTCCGAGTTAGTTAGAGTTGGATTGAGGAGAAATTACTGTTGTAATACTGTGTAATATCTTTTGCTATTGGAATAATGTGAAGCTTTGGAGGAAAGATGGTGTCATGTCATTGTATGTGTGGATGAGAATTGCCATGTTTCACTGAGGTAATTTGTATCTTTGTTCATAATTTGCTGATTGTTTTTGGATTCATTGCTAAGATTGATAATAAGTTTATTATAATCTTGATAGGAAAGGAGTTTGTTAATACGTTTATTGGCCATCTCTTTCTTTTTTGATGCATGTTTAGAGATATAGATTCAGCATGTTTTATAATTTTATATGCATGTTATTCTAAAATCTCTATGTATGTATTAACCAGATCTCACAAGTATTTTAGCAAGTCTTTGGATTCAGTTGCAGGTTCCTAGCTTGGAGAGGATGCTGATCTATTTTGAATCTTCACTCTCTCCAAAACCATTAAAAGGCATAGTCCCTCGACATTCCCCCAGAAAGCTCCATGGTTGATCTTCAAGGCTTCTAGCAACAAATGCTCTTCTTTTCCTCTTCCTCCAATTTTTTCTAAAATCAGTCCGGCTACTTATTTGCAGCTTTAAAATTGTTTATATCTATCAATTTCAGAGTTTATTTTACATAGATCTTGCTTCCTTAAAGCTCATAAACTAGATCTCATTCATAAAATAAAATTTACAAGCATTCTAGATTTAGTTTTAGGAAACATTGTCATTTTTCAAGGCTGTGAAAGTAGATCTAAAGCTTGTTGAATGCATGGTTGTTTCCTTAGAGTCTAAAAATTTATATTCAGCAATTTAAGTGCTTCATATTGGCTGCCCCCAAAGCAGGCCAAGATCCTAAGGAAAGCTTGCTTTCCTTGGTTCCATTTCTGCTTCTTTAAAAACTAGTTTTAACTTAGAATTTTTGGGTAAAACGTTTGTTCATCCAAAAGTACTTCCAAAGTACTTCCAAAGTATTTTTGGGCATATTTAACTGTGATAAGCTTGCTGGTTTTTAGCAGGTGTAACAGAAAAGAGGAGGCGCTGTCCCGAAAGCATTTTTGGAGCATTGGAAACCCCCAAAGGGGTCTCCGTCTTCCAAAATTTCAAATTTTTGCAATTTGTAAATATTTGGTCTCATTCCATATAGAGACCAAGTGGATTAATTTTAGTTTTTTGATATTGTACTTACTACTAATTAAAAGAAAAATATTTTTGAATAGGCTCGAAAGAGCCTATTCACCACCCCCCTGGGGGGATCTACGTTCATTTCACTTTTTTTGCATTTTTCCCTTTTTTTTTCTGTTCTAGATCAGTATTGACATGAAGGATTGTATAATTTGATGATATTTTTCATTATTCCATATTTTCAATTCAAAAGTAATTTTAATACTTACCCCACGAGTCTCCTTTTGAATTGAAAGGTGAAGAAACGGTCGTGGTAGTTTAATTAGAAAATTGTGGTTTGCTTATCTGTTTATGCTTCATCTGCTATCATCATTTGTTTTAGTAATTATAATAAAATCAACCCCTCCTAGATTCCCTGATTGAGGTCCACTTGGGCCGAAAGAGGTTTCTGGAGGGTTTTCTTTTTAATAAGAACACCTCTTTTAAAATTTCCTAAAAAACCAAAGGGTCCAGTGTGTATGCTCTGTATTTAGTTGCGATTCATCCGATTAGTCAAGCTGCATCAAAATCACTCGAGTGACTAGATTAATTAGTCTTCACCTCCCAAATTGACAAACCATCAGGTGAAAATCCAACGCCTCGAACGAACTGTAAACGGTGGAAAAATACCCAAAGGAGTGGGAACAACTGGAAAGTGACCTTGAGGCGCTGATCTCTGTCACACCTTGATGGGTGCATTATAAACAATAGTCTCAGAGATTCCGTTCCATCTCACAAACACCTTGCGGGTAGCCATGAAAGTTCACTTTTGGACATACTCCAAGTACCCCTCGGGTATATCTGGAGTCCCCTTTTCATCTAAATTAATTAATTTACATTCCACATTAATTTAGAATCTACCAAGAGACATTTGCAAAACATTCTTTCAAGCACATGCAAGCACATTATTTTCTCTGTTGACTCCATTTAAGGAACTGGTGATTTACTTTGATCAATTCTTTCGATTATATATATATTAAGTGTCATTACTATGCTTATTTGCTTTAAATCTTGCATATTGTTATCTTTTATTTCCACTGGTTAATTTCAAAACTCCTAAACAACTTAATCAATATAACACCATGACACTAAGTAATTAGCCTTAGTAATTTAATAGGGCCTTCCCCCCTTGGCTTCGTTAGGAGTTAGCCTAAACGAAGGAGTTAAGAACAAGGTGACAGCCTTGACTCGAGACTTGTCCCCAAGGACACATCAAGTGGCTTGAAGATTTCTACCACGTAACCTAGGTGTGTGAAAGGCGGAAACACTATCAACAAGATTCAATAATTAAGTAATAGTTGATTGACCCTCTTTCATTAAAATTTGATTTGAGGGGACAATATTGGGTTAGCCGAGTTCATCTTCACACAGTAACAAGCCAGCCCACAAGCTAGGGTATTATAACTAATATTATCAGGGAAAAGTTAAAAATTCACAATAAACCAATAAACTTACGTGTGATTTTAACCTAGCTACCTAACTTTCAGTTTTATAACCAATATTATCAACCAAAAAGTTAAAAGTTCACAGTAAACCAAAATGTGATTTTAACCTACCTACCTAATCAGCGTCAGTATTATAACCAATATTATCAGGAAAAATTTAAAAATTCATAGTAAACCAAGAAACTTACGAGCAATTTTAACGTCCTATAAATTTTCCTTTGGCACGCACTTAACGGTTTGCTTCAATGGTTCAACATGAATAAATATGGTCAAGAGAAAATTCGTGCAATTGCTTTGTTGGATCTTTGAAAATCGAGGCGTATGACACCAATATTAGTAATAAAAGGTAGACAATTTATAAAATTTACACTTCATTGTCAAAATTGCAATTTTTCATGACACAATTAAAAATGACTAACATAAATGACTAATTCATATTCTTCTAGCTAGTCACTTTTTATGTCATGACTAAATTAGTCGTTTATGTTAGTCATTTTTAACTCTGTCACTTATTATCTAGTTGTGCCAAGAGGCGCTCTACAGGTGAGTATGAGGGAGATCTTGTAACATTTGTGGATGTAATGTTTGTCCATATTATGTCGGCCAAAAATAATATTATCGAGTATGAGGGAGATGTTGTAAAGTTTGTGAAGATCTTGTAATGTTTGTGTATATTATGTCGGCTATTAATATGAGGGAGATCTTGTAACATTTTTTTAATCTTGTATGATGGAGATCTTGTAACGTTTGTCAAATCATAATATGTAACGCTTGCAACAAAAAAAATTAACAAATAAAAATATTATGTCAGCTATAAATAAAATAAAATAAAAATGAATCCAAGAAAAAAAAATCTAAACAAGTAATCTCCTAGCCATTCACCATCTCCAGATCCATGATTAATTTTAATTGATAAACCATGCCTCCAAGCAAAACATGCCCAATTTTCACCAAGCTCTACCTTACTTTCACTCTGCCATCTCGCTCGGTGTCTGCAAATCCCTGGGCTCCCAACAACAACATCCCTCCAAATGTGCCCTCTGCAAGTGCCATCTCTGTGTTTATAAGGTTTTTCCAATACCAACATCCTAAAATCTCTCGTCGACGACAACCTACAAGACTTCCTCACACACCTGAGTTGTTCAAAACAATGATACTTCCAGATTGCAAGAACAAAAACATATGTCAACAATGTCAATTGCAATAATTTGAAATTTCAAGGATTTGAAATTGAATTTTTTATGACAAATATGATTGTGAAGCACGGGGTTATTGTTTTGCATACTCGGACCTTTTTTGTTTGTTTTCATTGACAAGGTTGTGTTAATATTGTGATACGGCGTAATGTTTTTTCTGGAACATTTGAAGATTCCAAGTTTAATGTATAGTCAGCTGGGCATCGTGACGTTGCTGTCCTGACCCTACTGAAATAATTCCACATGTTTGAATATTGAGCTTTGGTGTTATATAACACAGTCTGCAACACTCATCTCCTCGGTGTTTAGCAAAGCTCCCCGTCAAATATATTGTAGTTTCTACCATGGCATTGAAATTGAAGCCAACAAACATATATCTTCTGTTTCTCCTGTTTCTTGTAATGAGCACGGCTGCAGTTAATTGGTCTTTGGTCGTTATGAGGCTGTTTGGCCTCTCGGTGCTTGGTATGGAGACTGAGCATAGAGAGAGGCAACCTCAATGATTGGGATGTCGTGCCATCAAACATATATCTTCTGTTTCTCCTGTTTCTTGTAATGAGCACGGCTGCAGTTAATTGGTCGTTATGAGGCTGTTTGGCCTCTCGGTGCTTGGTATGGAGACTGAGCATAGAGAGAGGCAACCTCAAAGATTGGGATGTCGTGCCATCAAAAAGCATCAGCTATGTTGAGAAATATATGGCGCCAACAAGACAGTATTGGGAAGATTGAAGAGTTGCAGCCTCGACGGTTATAGAGTATGCCCTAAATCTCACATTACTGGGAGACGGGAAGGATGCGTGGGTCTTCGATATTAACGAAACCCTTCTATCCAATATCCCTTATTACCAACGGCATGAATACGGGTAATTCCAATATCCCCTGTACAGTGTGGCCATAATATATAGTTCATTTTTCATATTTAAGGGTGCTGGTAATAGGTATAATATGGATGACGATTATTTATTGTTTGGTTTTAACAGGTGCCAGGCTTTCGATTCGAAAAACATTTAACGTGTGGGTATTGAAGATGAAAGTGCATGTGCTGCCATCATCTCTGCTACTTCATAAGCATTTGTTAGCTCAGGGATTCAGTATCTTCGTACTATCTGGCTGAGACAAAGACCAACAAAATATAACGGTCCATAATCTATTCTTGAAATTTCAATGTCAACAAAAACAGATGAAAAATAAAATGGAGGAATCTTCCACTCCAGTGTATGGAATTAGCAACATACTTTTAGCGGAGGTTCCTGATACGCGATCCCAAAAATATTTTCTATTGCAAAGGAACCTTCTTCCACCACTAGATTGTGCAGGCTTGCAGATAGAATTTGCGTAGCAGTTTCGTTGGCATAAACAACAAGGCTCCCGTGGTGAAACCCATGGTATTTCCATTCGATTTCTCCAATTCATTGCAGGAACAACCGGATTTAGATCCTAGTATAACCATTGTAACCCCGTTCCATACATGTATTTTGTGTGAATGGGACGAACCGTTGACCTTTGCTCCCTCCACTTCTTCCACGTACTGATGGCACATACAACTTGAGCTACAGTTCAAAGGGGACAATAAATACCATGTTCCTACTTGTGATATTTAAAGTCATGCTCTCGTCCAAAGAGATCCCTTCGCTCCAATGCTCTTCTGTGGAGGAAGTGTCAAATTTGAAGGGCTGGTCTTAATTTTTTTTGGAAGGCCATGCAACTATCCAACCCTTCAAAGATGAAAGGTTATAAAAATAATTGCACTTCAATGGAAAATTGAAAATTAAGTTGCCCTTCAATTAAAAAAAAAAGGTGAAAATAAAATAATGCCCTTCCAAATATTTATAATTTTAAGGTGAAAATAAAATAATGCCCTTCCAAATATTTATAATTTTAAAATATCAAACAAAAACTTCATATAATGCCTTTTATATGTTTGAAAAGGATCCCATGATGTGATGTAAAGTCATTACTCATTAATTATTATTGCCCATTGCCTATTCGTAGATTCACATCATTTACTTACAACCAAGCCTCGAATTTCAAATTTTACTAGCCTGTCAAGTAAAATTTGATGACGGTTACCTTCATTTTAAGTCTTATGTAAATATATACCTGTCAATTTTTTTATATATTCTTATCCATGTATCCATTCAAAAATATATACATGTCAATTTTTTTTATATACACTTCTTACCCATTCAACTTGATTCTGGCTTTGTCTTTATGACATTATTTAAATAAATAATTCATTAAAAAATAAAACCTACTTGTTATTTTCAAAACTCCCTACCTCTCCTCCAAATCTCTAAGTGGATTGAATGTTGGAAAAATATAGAATGATATGATGAAGAAAACTCAAGCCATAACAATACTGATAAAATGATAGAATGTTTTTTAATAAAAAATAAGCCTTTTACAAAGAAAATGACAAAACATAAAAATAATGAAGAACCCTATTCCAAATTAAAAAAACATTTTTTTTAAAACTTACTGGATTTATCGTGTCTTCCCTGAAGCAGGCGTCCAAGTCGGCGTTAACTCCAGGCTAAGGAAGAGAAGGTAGCAGTGGTGGAAATGGAACTTGACGCTACTTCTCCTCCCAGCGCTACTTGAGATTTTCAAGCACTGTTTGTGGTGGGCGTCTTGTCATAGCGTGAGGATTTATAGACTTCCAAAAACAAGATAATTTATGATTCTCATTAGTGGATTGATTCCACTTCTCTCAGGCTTTTGCATCTCAAGTCTACAAGCCCAATGCCATACTTCAAGATGCGATCAATTAAGACACTCTTGGACTGCATTTCCAGCTCTGCCAATAATGAAGCATTGGCTATATCATCCGAATCCCTGCTCTAGTTGATATCAGCGACTCGCTGAAAGGAAATCTTGAAAACGATGGACATATCATTAACGAAAATGAGAATAACATCATGATGCACGATTCGTTCTGGAATAACTTCATGGAGTGATAATCATTCCTATCCCATTGCAACTGATTTTATTGATGTTTATCCATGAGCTTATATCCCTCATACGGTGAAAGAGTCCATGAGTCTGGAGGAGAAGATATGCCATCAGTTGTTCTCGCCACAAAGTTCCCGCTCCCAATTTCACCCACCAACAATTCTATGGGCCTTGTCGACTACATTGATCAATGCTTGAACATTCAGGTTTAGGGAAAGAATGATTGCAACAATCATGTAACTTTGAGATGTAATGTGGAAGTAAATATGGGCGTACCAACGTTTATTAACATTCATAGGCAGAAGAAATACCAGCTGGCTAAGATTGGAGGAGCTTAGGATTGTTCAACTATCTCCAATGAAGAAGGAAAGGCAACACCAATTCCTACAATATTAGGAAAAAGAGGAGAAAACCTAACGATTGATTTTCAATGTGAAAATGAATTAGACCAAGTTATTGTTTGGGCATGCCGAGCTTTTTCTAATGTTGATCAAATCTGTTTCAGATAACCAATCAACAATTACAATGATTTATTTCCACAACAAAAATTCTCTCCGAACAACATCAAACATCAAGGTACTCACAGAATTTTAGTTCAAAATACACACCATTGTTGCCTGGTAGGCTTGATCTGGTGACTCCACCATGCATTTCATGATATTGTATTTATGTATAGCTTTTTTAAATGCAATGGTGTAATGCCAAACTTTAGGCAACACATAGTGCACGCCTATGGTATAGAAGCATTTTCTGTTTGAAAAAAAAAAAGAGGCAAAAGAATCCGGGACCATGAAAATGGGAGGGAAGCTCAAGCGGGAAGCCGAAAACACATGCTTCAATTTTATCAATAACAATATTTTCATACTTTTTATATTTGTGAAAGTTTTTATGTCTCATAAATAAAACAAACAAAGCGTTTCCTTCATCTGCTTAAATAAACCAAAACGTGGGCAAGTCGCCGTGCTGGTGGCCAGAACTATTTTATCAGCGGTTATGGCTGAGAGGAGGTACTCGTATTTATGACAGGTAAGAAAAGTTGATAAACGGATGTGATTTTGTACACCCGTAGACACTGACGTGCCAAAATTAAAGTTACCTGTCAAATACGTTTACCGTCAATTTCTAGGGCTGCTTACAATGGAAAATAAATTTGATGGGCAAATTAAAAGGCTTATCCTTCTTTTGAAATATTTAATTTAAGGTATCCCTTCATGGTGGACTAGCAAAATAAAAAATTTAAATTTTTTTTAACGGGCAAAATTTTTGTCACACTTCTCGGACGGGCTAAACCCCTTTGGAAGGGTTGGGACGGGTTCTAATTTGACCGCTGGTGGCGAGGCTTGATGACACCGTCCGATCTCTGTAGGTGTAGACATACATCTTTGTACATCCACAAATGAGAATGGAGTACTATCAATAAAATTAAAATAAATGATATTTATTTACTGCTAAAACTAATAATTATTATTACATTGTTAGAATTTATCATTTTTTTTGTTTTAAGCTCTCGCATTTAGAAAAAGAAAATTACCCTTACCCTCTCCATATGAGTTCCCTCTATCATAAGTTAACATCTGTAAAGGTTATACTTCCATATAAAGTTTCTCACCTATATGAAGCTTTGGTGGTGCTCGTATTGCAATGGCTTTATGAGCCTTTTTGATAAAAGGTTATCTAAAGTTATTATATTCTTTCCTTTTATTAAAATATTGAATAAAAATTATATTTATGTGGAGGAATTTATATTAAAGATATTTTTTCTCATTGCCCGTGAGGATTCATAGTAGATAGGTTTTAAAATATTATAATTATTATCTTAAAATAATTATTTAAAAAGTTAATTGCTTATATTAGCATAATAGTGAATTGATTGATTAGTAATTATGCTATTTTTTTATTTTTTATTTTTCTTTATGTTTGGTTTTTATGTATCATGATAATGAAGAAGTACTCTATCTTCTAGATTTGGAATAACTTGTATGATTATAATTTAAATCCCATCCTCTATCAAGCGTCTAGAGGAATCAAATCTCTCGAGGTGCAAACCTCTTCTTAGGTATTGCACATAAGGAGCTATTCGAGGAGAGGTTTGCACCTCAGGAGATTTGATCACTCTCAGCGCTTGATATAGAGCCTATGATTTGGATCTATGATGCCCATATTTGTTAACTTGTGACTAAATTAGTCGTTTATAGTTGGGTCAATCAAAATTGCTCATATTTATTAGTAAATCACCTAAAAAACCTGTGGTGACTTGAAATTTTAGTCACGTAGTAGCTAATTCTTCATTTTGTACTAGTGAAGGAGGATTCGGAGGGGGATTTCGTGGATGTCGTTATGAAGGCTTTGGTCATCAAGGAGCTATGGGTCGAGATCATGGATTAGTTAAGTGCTATAATTGTGAAGTACTATGACATTATCAGAGGGAATGTCCGAATTTAGTATCCCAATGTACTTATTGTAGCGCAGCAGACCACACTGTGGAGGAATGCCCACAGTTGATTACGAAATGGAAAGCTAAGAACACGCTAGAACTACAATTGAATCAGAACGCAAATAAGACTCAGAATCAAAATCCTAGATCGAATGTGGGGAATATATTGGTGTAACTAAGGACATAGCCAATACATTACGACATAGTAACAAGAGGAGGAACTACGGTAGTCTATGATAGACCACTACTAAATGTCCAGCGCGAGGCTTGAAATAAAGTCCTATTCGATGTAGAAACAAAGAATGGAATATTCTTTGAAGCAAAGGACACCTTGAACCAGAACAATGGTAAACTAACTATTTACGAGATGGTGCCGAATTTTGATTCAACAAACTCACCCAGATAAAAAAGAAAGGTCAGTACTTTGAGTTTTTTTCGAGAAAGTTGTCTAATGTTAGAAAAAGATCAAGATGCATTAGCAGAGATCGCAATTTTTTTGTATCGACGGGAAGAAGGGAAACAAGATATCCCAGTCAATTCATTACAAAAGAATAAAATGAGAAGAAAAATGCGGATGAATGTCCAAATCGACGAATATGTTGTAGATTGAGTCATTTTAGATTTAGGATTAGATTCTTTTTTTTGAATTTTACATTTTTTTCTTTTAAGAACAATGTCCTCTTTTTTTGGGAAACCCAAATCTACACAAAGTGTAAATAATGTCCAAGGGTCGTATAGATTTGATACCACTATAACACCCATAGTTGGATATTCTTAATTAACTCAGAATGAACCCATAATTTCTTAAATAACCCACATATCAATAGATAATAAAACATTAATAAATTGATAGATAAGTGATAAGTTACAATTGAGGGTCCGTTATTTATATTTTGGCGGAATACCTTTCATTAATAGTCATGTCTTTTCATAAAGACATTATTAACTATTATTTTTTATTATTATTTATTTTATGTATATGTTGATGTTTATTATTTTATTCTTGTTTGTTCTTATTATTTAAGTTTGTTACATATCATGAAATGGAAGAACCACAAGAGCTTGTAGAGACACTTCACGAGAAGGACTCCCACAAGAGGAAACCAACATGGGAACGATAGCTAATACAAGATGCAGAAAGGTATGGCACTCCAGAAAGCATGCATAGAGAAAATAAAATACCAAAACCTTACAAAACCTATATGGACCTCATATGTGTCATCATTGACAAAGAACCTTCTCACTATGAAGAGACTGCAAAGAAGAAAGAAAGGAAGGATTTCATGATCAAGGAGTATCAGTTGATTATGAAGAATCATGTCTGGGAGATAATTTTGAGATCGAAAAGGAACTCTATCATGACTTAGAAGTGGATCTACAAGATCAAGGTTGGTGCATATGGTAGCATTGAGAAACACAAGGAAAGATTCATGGTGAGAGGATTCTCACAGAAAGATGGCATACACTACAAGGAAAAATTTGCAGCTGTATCTAGGTACACTTCCATTAGATGTATACTTGCATTGGAAACAATTATGAGATGGAAGATCCACCAAATAGACATCAAGACAACATTATTGAACGGTGTAGTCGAGGAGGAAGTGTATGTAGCACAACCACGAGATTCAAGACACATGACAGGAAGAATCATGTGTGAAAATTGAAGAAGGCCTTGTACGGATTGAAACATGAACCTAGGACATGGTACAACAGGTTGGATAGCTTCCTAATGAGCTTAATATTTACTAAGACTAAAGCGGATTTCAACCTTTACTTCAAGGTTGATGGCGGAAGACCAGTGATACTCCTGCTATATGTCAATGACCTGTTCAAGATGGGAGAGGACGAACACATTGAATATGCGAAGAAGAGACTTGCTACTGAGTTTGAGAAGAAAGACCTAGGGATGATGCACTACTTCTTAGGCATGGAGGTGTGGCCAAGTGCATATGGAATTTTCCTTGGTCAAGGAGAGTATGCACTAGAGACTTTGAACATATTCAAAATTCTCATACTACAAGATGATAGCCACACCTATAAAATCGAACTTGAGGCTACTGTGTGATGCTTAATCAAGTCTGTTGATTCGATGACGTATCGTCAGATGATTAGATCCTTGATGTACATGTTAAATATGAGACTAGGCATATGCTTTGTTGCGACCACGTCGAGTTAGTTTCTGACGGATCCGATACATGTTCACCCTCCTGTGGCAAAGCATGTATTGAGGTACCTGAAGGGTACAATCAAGTATGATGCAAATTACAAGATTAACTTGCACATTTATGTTGATTCAGATTGGGCAGGTAGCACCACTTATAGGACGAGCACCTCAGGTTATTGCTTCAGTTTGCGATTTAACATGATCTCCTGGTTTAGTAGGAAGCAGTCATGCATGGCGCTGATTATATTCGAAGAAAAGTATCTTGCCGCTTGCTCTGCTACTTGTGACGAAGTATGGTTGTGGAAGCTATTGTCTGGTTTGTTTGATCTCTAGTTAGAAGCGACTTATGTCTTTTGCAACAACCATAGTTGCATGAAGCTATCGGAGAACAAGGTGTTCCATGACAAGTTGAAGCACATAGAGATAAAGATGGTGTAGAGAGGAGTAGTGAAGCTCAAGTATGTGGAAACAAACGAGAGAACAACTAATGTGTTGATCAAGCCGCTAGCAAGAATGAAGCTCCAGTACTTTAGAGAAATACTTTGTGTGATCCAAAACGAGGTCCCTCGAAGGAGGGAGTGATGAGTTCTAGCATAGTCGGAGCTACAAGTTGTCTCAGTGACATAGTCAGTCTTGGTGTGCTCCTATGCTAGAGATTACAAGAGACCAAGAGACGTAGATGCATGAAATATCACATGGGAAATGAGATAGGTTATCCTTGAGGGAAAAAGATCCTAGTGTAGGACATAGGATGCTCAGACATAATCAATCCTATAGATTGTCCTTGGATGTAATCAATCATGCTATAGTACGTAGGATATTCTTGGACGTAATCAATCATGGTACAGTTTATCCGAAGTGTAAAATATCCTGGTGTAGGATGGAGGTTGTTTGAATATATTGAGTCCTGTGGGTTGTCGTGGATTGTAAAATTCCCGGAGTGGTACGCAGGTTTCTCGGACCTAATAAGTCTTGGAAGGTTATCTGAAGTGTAAAAGATCCTGGATGTAGGTTGTTCAGATGAAATAAGTCCTTTAGGTTGACTTGGAATGAAAAATAGCTTGGCCTGGTATGTAGGTTGTTCGGTCGTAATGAGTCCTTACATGTGTGTGTTCTCATTTTGGAGATGATGAGGTCACAAGGCACTTGGTGTGCACCTGGGAAGTTTTCACATTGTGGTAGATGCAAGTTGTCCTGGTGATGTGAAATATCTTGGCATGCTCCTACGTTGGTAGACTGCAAGTTGACTGTAGAGAGACATAATGGAATTGGTATGCTCCTAGGCGATTCTTGCATAGTGGAAGATTGAGGTTGTCTTGGTGACACAAAATATCATGGCATGCTCTTGTGTTGGTAGAATGCATGTGTCTGCATCTAGGCTATGCTCTGTATTTTGTTTTGTTTTGTGTAGGAAAAAGAGATGATCTGGATACGACGAGATCACGGTAGGAGATGCGGGTTATTGCGGTGGCAATGTAAAGAATGGTCTTGGTTTGTGCCTAGGCGACAACTTGCTCAGTTATATGACGAAGACATAAATGAGGACTAGGCCTACACCCAGCATGAAAAATGACTGGATGTGTAGAAACTTTCAATGATAGATAATACTATTCGATGATCGATAAGATGATGACTATGGCAGTAGTTATGATAATGTGATGATGGCTAAACCAGATGTGTTGATGACTGTGATGAAAAATAAGACATTCCTAGTTAAGAGGGAGTGTTGTTCTAATTGTAACTTCAGAAGACATTCTGATGTATATTATCAGTGTATGTTGTTGTACCCCCATTGAAGATGTGTTTCCCTCCTTTCGGGATGTCATTATTGTATATGGATCTTGAGGTACAATATCCGTTGTAAATTGGTGCAATAGTCCCTAGTATAATATATTGTAATTTTCTTACAAAGTCTCTCTAGGAGAATTTGGACCTGCTAGGGTAAGAGGTTGGCCTCAGTCATGTCTTAAGTGAGTCACTTGAAGGGTATAGATAGGGAGGCACCCTCCCTCATTTATACCCACTCACACTCACTCAAGTTTGCATGAGGAGAGAGAGAGAGAGAGAGAAGAATTCTTCTTATTGGGTTTTTCCATCTTGTGATATTGTCTTGGTGACAGAACTATTTTGAGGAAGTTTGCAGGGTTTTCTCCTTTATGGTTTCCTTTGTGAAAATATTTGTGCCTTGTGTATCTTTTCTCTATCTTATGTATCTTGTTATACTTATTATTCTTTGAGATAAATATCATAATCAAGTTAATTATACTAAAAAAACTAACACATAAAGGGCCAAATAGTAAGAGGGGGAGAGTTGGGAAAGTGGGAAGAAGAAGGTAAATTGGGAGAAAAGTTACTAAGGGAATGTTGTTAAAGGAATTATGGCTTAAGCTAAAAGGGGAATTAAGGTTCTACTCAATAATGGAAATAGGGGTTCATGGTGAAAATAGAGTTGTTATTTAAGGAAATGGGGTTTGACATAATAAAGAACTTAGGGTTTGATTTATTAAAGGAGTTAGGGTCCAATTAAGAGTTTGATTAAGATTAGAGTTAATAATGGTAATTGGGTTTGAATTAAATGATTCAAAGTTTGAATTATTAAAGCCTTAGTTAAAATTGTTTAGATTTTATATCTTCTATATTTTTATTTATTGTGGTTTACTAAATAATTATTATTTTTTAACCAAGTTATTCATTTATTAATTTTCAATTCTTCCAAGTATTAGAATCAATATGCTTATTTCCGGGTCTCCTCTTTATTTTACCTAACAGCTAACCCCTCAACTCTTTTTAAAACTAAAAATTTGTTTCACAAATTCTTGATTATTTATTTTATAATTTCTTCCACCATGTCCACCATTATTCTTAATTTTCTCTTTGAACCATGTTCACCATTGTTCTTAATCTTTTCTTATAAATTTTTTTAATTATTTATTTTATAATTTCTTCCTTCATTCTTGGAACCATGTCACCATTATTCTTAATTTTCTCTTCCATAAGACCAGCCTCTACTTCACCAACACTTATTTATACTCGGCCATAATCTCTTTTTACCATATAGAACTTTTCTCTTCCTTCCCTGAAGATATGTCCGCAGTCCGTTTCAGAAACTTGAACACAGCGAAAATCCAGAAGCATTGAAGCAATATCGATATTAATTGGAATACTTTTGGTAAGCATTGCGGCAATCTCCATATTGTTTTTTGGTATAGCTTTTTCGATTGTTATATATAGCTTTTACTATTTTGTTCAGATATCGAAAACAAAGCTAGGTTTACATCTCTACCTTTCACGAAAATGAGTAGCAGTCGCAACATGGAAAACTTAGAACTGGAGAAAACGTGGAATATGACAAATGAGTATATCATAAAGTTAATAAACAGTCTCGAGGAGGGAAATCTTGAAATTTTTAACTCTTCCGCCGAGGTCATGGCTATTTATCAGGCTGGGTATTCTTTTGCTTCCCGTCTTAGTTGGACAGAAGGAGAGAACCAATTGATCCAAATCTACAAAAAGTACAAGCAGTCACTTAAAAATTACATCAGTTCAAAGGTTTTGCCAGCTTTGAGGGAAAAGAATGGCGAGGCCATGGTGAGAGAATTTGTTCGACGTTGGGAAATTTACCGGAGCTTGCGCCGACGCTTATCGACCGTGTTCTCTTGTTTTCAAGATCGGCTTCTGAGAATTTACAAGGCAATAAAGCGCTCAATGCTCGAAACTGCGGACAGGTATTTTCGTAAGTATGTCTTCCAAGAAATGCGGAGCTGTGTTAGGGATGCAGTGATTAGTCTTGTTCGTGAAGACCGCCAAGAAAAGGAAATCGATCGCACTTTATTGAAAGACGTTTTTGGTATTTTTTTGGAAATTGAAAAAGATAACATGGATGTCTATAAGAATGAAATTGAAGTGCCCATGTTGGATGATACTCAAGATTACTATGCTCAAAGAGCTGCTTCATGGAGTTTAGAGGACCATTCCTATATGGATTATATGTTGAAGGCTGGAGAATGTATGAAACGTGAGGAGGAGATAATTGCCCATTATTTGCACAGCAGCGGGAATAAGCTATTACAGATAGTTTCAAATGAACTCCTATCACATTACAAGACACAACTCCTTGAAAATCTGCGTCCATGTTGTAGTGCCCTTATAAGGGATGAGAACAAACTTGATATTTCAAAGCTTTACAGTTTGTTTTGCAGAGTACCTGAAGGTCTGGAAATACTTGTAAATAGTTTTAGAGAGCATGTAATTAGAGAAGGAACTGCTTCAGTTATGAGGGCACTAACTGCTATAACTGATAAGGCAGGGAGAAGGGACATAGGTGGCGTACAAGAAGAAGCTGCATTTGTATAT
>LPNX010422317.1:137160-158058 GCA_001517045.1 Pseudotsuga menziesii | reverse complement strand
AGTCAAGAACAAGGTGACATCCTTGACTCGAGACTTGCCCCCAAGGACACACCGAGTGGCTTGAAGATTTCTGCCACGTGATCCAGGTGTGTAAAAAGGCAGCAACACACCCCACCTCTTCTCTCTCTCTCTCTCTCTCAACCCCCTACTGATCAACTTAGCCATGAACATCACCCCATCCTCTCTCCCCTTACTCCATAACTCCTCCCACTATCTCTCTAACACACACACTCACACTCGTTCTCCCACCTATGCAACTAAATCCCCTCTTCCCTCTCTATTCCCCATCCTCTCCATAATCGTTACTAAACCCCTCTCTCTCCACTACTCCACCTACAACTAACCTTTAACCCTTTATCACTAGCCCAATCCCTTAACACCTACCCTCTCTCCTTGTTTGTCTCTCTCTTCCCTTATCCCCACCATCTCTATGTCTCTCTCTCCCTCTACCCATATCGCACCCTATATATCTCCCTCTCATACTACTAACCACCCTCGCTCTCTATCTTCCCAAGCCCCTTGAAACACAAATTCTTTCTCTCTTCCCCCCCCCCCCCCTCTATCTCTATCTCCCATACTCCCAAACTACCCTAACTCTCCTTCTAACACACACACACTCACCCTCATAATCTCTATGTTTATGCTAATTCTCCTCCTGTTACCACTAACCATCCCCCCACCATGTACTCCCTACTTAAAAAAAACTCTCTACTCACCTATATTTCTCTTTATCGATAATCTCCCCTTCTCTTTATCTATACTTTCCGCTTCTCTTTAAAAAAAATTCTCCTCCCTGTTAGCACTCAGAATGTACCCAAGGTTGTGAAAGGTAAATCCCAAGGTAACAGCAAAATCACTTTTAGAAAAAAACTGGCTTTTCTTTCCAGAGAGGTATCTCTCAGATATAGTTTTAACAAGGCCATAAATATATGTCAATACTCAAAGATTATAAAGATGGTTGAAACAAATACACAGGACCATTGGGCATGGAGTCACATATAGATAAAAATATCACAAAATCGCATGTTCAGGAATTTATCAAAGGCAAGGTAACCATTTAATCACAGTCATTCATTGATTCATTTGGAATAGAAGAAAAGAGAACAGTCCATCATATGACGAATTCTATATCGACTTTAGCAGAAGGATTTATAAAATATTTGAAACAATGATCAAAGCACGGCCAGCATGAGTTTTAATCATTCAAAGCTATATTTCAAACATGAAGGAGACAGAATAGAGTGTAAAACTGGAAAAAACAATCACAAAGAAAGAGAGGCATAGACTGTAATATAAATGATGCATGAATCTCTAATAATTCATTCACATTCAACTTCATTCTTCAAAAATATATGTTTTCCAAAACTCTCAACAAGGACGGGCTCCAACCCCCATCTCATAAAATAGATGCAAAAATATACATAAAATAATTTGATCTTCCAAGAAGATTCATAACTGAATGATCGGCTTAATTAAATTCTTGTAACTGAATTCCTAACTCTTAGGAATAAACTATAGCTTCAATCCTGACAAATCATTAAGCTAAAATCAACTTGATAACATGTCTTCGTCTAGTTAGCTCCTTGGCGCGTAACACCTGTCTCTATGAATGAAGGATGTACTTTGTCTTCCCGAACCTTTCCACGGCCTTCCATTGCTCTGAGATTGGTGTATCACATTCCATAATTTCTCGAATGGCCACTTCCAACTCCATGTATGCTTCATATGACACCTTGGTAAATCCTTTTCTGACAAGTAGGAACTTTTGTAAAATCTCGAAATATTATGTCAATTTATCCACACTAGTTTTCCCTGTTAGGCCCTTTTCTAGATCATTGAATTTGGAGTGGTCCATGCGGCTCTGAACTAACAATCTGTGATAGTGCTACTGAGAAAACATCCGTCCCTCCTCATCCCAAAAGGAAGGCAGGCCGTCCTCAAATAGCTCCTTGAAAACCTGCTTGAAGTTATTAACCTGTAAAACCATTTCATCAGCTCTGTCTTGGACCATTTTCATTAAATGATACTTTTGGATAAATTTCTTAGCCCATAATACTATTGATATCCTGTCTTTTATTCCCATGTCATGTAATTTCTGATATGTCAATGAATTTAAAAAATTCAATGCATTCTGGGCTGTGGTAAGGGGCCTTTTTTCCATGAGTTCATTCATTAACTTTAGTCTTTGGTGGGCCAAGTTGATCAAAATGCATAGATCATCAATATAGTTCAGATGGTGCTGGAATTTGGTAATCTCTATAGACAAGGTGTCCAAGATGATGTGCTTTTCCCCTTGGAGAGGACATTTCCCGATGTTTTTCTCTTTAAGTTCATTGAATTTCTTCTGCAGTTGATTCTTCTCTTGCAGTATTTTATTTTTATTTTCATTTACTTTGGCCAATTCAGACTTGATCTTTTCATTCTTTGCTTTTAATTCTTTTATTTCTTCCTCTTTTAAGCTGACCTGGGACATAGGTATTGACAAGTCGTCTGCAGAGAAATCATTCAATGGTTTGTCAATATTCACAATAGATAAGTCTTCATCAATAGGTGTCTGACTCATCAACTCCTCCATGATCTCATTTTCCTCGTTCTGGTCCTTTTTCAGCAAAGAAATTTGAGATATCAGTTCATTCCTCTCGGCCTCCCATCGGTATTTTTATTCTTGCAGCTCGACAGCTTTTCCTTTATGTTCCATCATCTCTTGCTACACCTTATATTTCTCTTCTTGTGGGACCAATAACTCGGAAGACTGAACATGTTCGGTGCCCGGGATCTTCAATTTTTTCTTTAAAACTTGGAGTGCATTATCCTTTTCTTCTAGCATTCTTCTGACCGCCTGGGTGTTATCTTTCTCATTACCTGAACCGACAATATCTACTTGTAGTTTCTTAATCTGAATGGCATTGGCCTTATTTTCAATTCTTTCATGCTTCAATTGAATTTCTAATTTATCTACCAAAATTTGTAATTTGTTTACTCTCATCATAGCTTGTAAAAGGTCTGAATAAATGATGTCACTAGTTTGCTTGTGGAGCTGTATCTTGTCTGGTACACTGATTTTATCCAACCGAATTTCCATCTCAGACATCTTTTTTTCATTCACCATGGCTAACTTGAAGGTATTTCTTTTGGCATCTCTAGTAGAGATCAGAGAAGTTTTTGGATTGTTTAAATTTCTTACTCGCGGAAGCAAACTTCTTGTCTCTTCCAGAGACTGTTTTCTTTTCTCCATATAACTAGCCTTGATCTCCTCTTTTGACTTAAAAGTTGAACTTGACTCTAAACCATCTACACTTTTAAATGAAAACTGATTTATTTGTACAACCTTTGTTGGGACCAGGGCAACTTTCTTGAAATCATCAAAAAAAAATTCACTTGAAATTCCACCACCTTGAGACAGCTTGGATTTTTTATGTGATCTGTCTTCATATAGTTCCATGCTCTCGACCTCAGAAAGACTTCTTTTGATTACAATACTACTTGTGTCTCCGTCAGACCTGGGAATCTCTCTAAACTGCAACAAATTGGCTATTTTAGCCAAACCTTCAATGGACTGGTGATCAAACGGTTTGTTCTTCTTGGCCTGTTTCCTCAAGGAGATTACATGGTGGGGATCATAATTTATCTTTGGTTCCTTTTTGAATTCGATGCCTGCCAATAACTTCTCAATAAACACCAAGGCACCTTTACTTTTAAAAATGAAAGAGCCAACCTTGAGGGGGAATTTAATATTCGAAGACTTTTTAAAAGCTCCAAAATGCTCTTCCTCAGACTGCAACCTATGCCTCATGAATTCCAAAGAAAAAATTCTCAGGGTCAGAAAAGTGGGTAGCTTATAAGGCTGCCCAGTAAATCCGTATACTCTTAAAACAGTGGAATCTTTGTGCAAGAACCAATCTCAAACTTGGTCCTCGCATGAGGACTACATTAGACATTTCATCTCGTCTAGTACATGGGGAAATTCTTCATCGAACAACATTTTATACATCTCAGACATGATTGAATTGGAAAATTCAAACATATTGATTTTCTTGGGCAAATTAGAGGAGAAAATAGTACTCAAATATTATAACTCAGTGACATTTGAACATAGCAGCATGTTCAACAGGTAAGTCTGAAATTTAAAGAACCTGACTTTCAGAAATTCACTTAGCTGAAGATGAATTGCTTCCGCTAAGTACTCATCTAGAATAAATACTGGAACCGATTGGGATTCAAAACCTAAGGAACTTATTTTCAATAAAAAACCAAGGATGACATCACTCACGTGACAATCATCATCAAGACCAAATATTTGACATACCAAAGATACCACTAATTGAACTTCACTTTTAAAAATATGCACAGGGTAAGGTAAGAAAAAACCATATAAAGATTGACCTTCTTTCAAAATATTGGACAGAAATTGGCAACGAATTTCAGTTTCACATTTCTTGAACAATTCATCAAGGATTAACTCATTCACAGGTTCACGTTGGTCAGGGTAACTGTCAAAAAAATTTATATTTTCGTGGATAACTTTGGCGCTGATTTTACAGAGGATTCGAGATGTAGAGTGGCTTACAATAATTCTCTAATACGGGGAGTAATTCACAACACACCATTCCACAAATTATGGAAAATGGAGGGTTTGTTCAATGGCAAAATAGTACAAAAAGGATTTACAGACATTGAGGACATCATGTCCTTGTGAGTTATAGTGCCATAACCTTTCCTTACTTACTGAAATGCTTCCTATAGATAGAAAGGGGTTGCACACGCCTCTGCCTCTATCCACTAAATAATCTTCCCTGTCATCTACAACATGACCAGACCCTTGCAATTCCTTCCCATGGTCCATAATCTAGTTGACAATAGCAATTCAGATGGATGAATTATAGGTGTTTAAGCCTCACCCGTTAACTATAGCGGCGTGTGCTCAACACTGACAATCAAAGGTTGACGAAGCTGCAGGTCTTTTTCACCCGTTCGGCGCCAATAAAATAACCACGAGACAAGTCAACTTCCCTTTTATAGGACCCCACTCCGGAACATTCCTTTGGAGGTTTCCACTAAACCACTTTTATCTCCGGATTGAACCACAATTTTCCACATGGACAACGGTTTATATTCTGCAACCGCTCTTCACTTTTATATGCCATGCACTTTCCTCCTCCGGATCCATTCACGACTGTTGATCTATTCCACCTTTAATTTTCAACCATTGGATCAAACACCACGTACCTCATTTCGTCGGGCATCCAGATCGTATCCATCATGCAAGTTACTGCTCCGGAATCATACTCAACTGTCGATGTGATCTACCTTTATTTTTCTGCGGTTAGATCAGGTGGTACGTATCTAATTCCGTGGAGCGTCATGGTTTTATCTACTGTGCATGTTTACAAAGCGGATCTTATACAAACCGTGGATCTCATCTAGATGGATCAACGACCGTTGATCCCTACATCACATTAACCACAAGCATACGCTTATTCTCCTCGCATCTTTGAAGGGAAGACACATTATAGGATGTTGATCTTCTCCTTTCCACTTTGCACCATAGGATCTTTTGATAATTCCTCACTTTTTTCATCTTGCAATATCCTCATACCATAAAACTTAACCAAAGTATTATGAATGACCATTATTTTCCCCTCACCATGGTATTTTTTCTCTCTGCTAAATAATGGTGTTAACAACTGGCTCCATCTAGGGATGATATCCTCCCTGTGAGGTATCAAAGAGCTCGTAGACCAGGTGCCTGTTTTTTGATTTTTTCACAGTAACGTCTATAAAACTCATCTTCTATTTTTCATAAATATATTATTTTTTGTTTTTAGAAAAGAAAAGTATGCCTCCTGAATCTTAGAGCCTTCAGCGCGGGCTTCAAATACATTCGGCCTATCTTTCGGGTTGACCTTGCAAAGAAAAATAAATATTTACAGGATTATAATACAAATATTACCCTCCACCCTAGGACAGGTAATGTTTCAGATACCTTCCATTAACATGGTTACTTTCCAAAAGAACCCCATTTGGATATTCTAGCAGAAATGTGTTTTGCCCTCTATATCTAGCAAAAACATAAGGGCCTACCCACATATGGTCAAATTTCCCATGTTTTTCTTCATTAGGAGCATCCCACTTCAGGACTAAATCATTAATCAGAAACTACTCTTCTTTGATTCTTCTGTCAAAAGTATTTTTCATTTTTTCTTGATGTGACTGAACCTTGTCATAAGCCTTATTCCTTTGCTCATCCAGCTCAATAATTTGGTTTATCCTCCTTTGCATATGATTAGGTTCTTCTAGCTGATCTTGGAAATATCTCATAACCGGAACACCCAATGATGCTGGAAAAATGACTTCAGTCCCGTACACCAGTTGGAAAGGAGACATGCCAATCACCCTTTTGGTACTAATTCTGTCAGCCCATAGAGAATACTTGAGCTTGGTGTTCCATGACCTTTTATTATCTTCCAACAGCTTCCTAATGATCCTTACTAATCTTTTATTCGAAGATTCAGCTAACCCATTTCCCTACGGATAATAGGCAGTTGAATGGTTGAGGCTTATATGATACTTGTGACATAAATCGATAATTTTCTTGGATTTGAACACAATTGCATTGTCTGTTACTATTCTTCTGGGGCACCCGAATCGAGCCAATATATTTTCTTCAAGGAAATCCATGATTACGTTCTCCGTGGCTCTTCTAGTGGGGATAGCTTCAATCCATTTTGTAAAATAATCTGAAGCTGTCAAAATCCACTTGTGTTGTCCTGAGGATTTGGGGTTTATTTCACCAATAAAATCCAAACCCCACTGTTGGAAAGGAGATTCTATTGTAATTGGATTCAAAGGGAGAGGAAGTACCTTTCTCTTTTCGTCAAAAATCTGGCATTGATGATACTTGCTAGTTTCTTTATACACATCTAAAAATAATGTAGGCTAATAATATCCTGCTCTTAGAATTTTGTTTGTCGTCACTTTCCAAGAGTGATGTCCCCCACAATATCCCTTATGGAATTCTTTGAATGTATGCTGAGCTTCATTTTCCAAAAGACAATTCAGCAACACTCCTCTGGTGTCTTTCCAATAGAGATATTGATTTAGAATACAAAATTTAGCAGCTTTTAACGTTATGGACCGGGATCTTGACTTACTCAACCCCTCCAGTGCTTGCAAATTTTGAAGGACATATACAATATCGGAATACCATGGAGAAGCCACAAAATCAGCCATTACCTCCGCTTCTGTATCTAACTTATTAGCTTGATGAGATAAGAAATTAATTTGCAAAGCTTCACAATTTTAATTAGCCATCATTTTAGCTAATCCTTGTCCTTTAATCAACTTGGTGGGTTTTATTTCGATATCATATTCCAATAGTGTAGCAATCCATTTTGCTCTTCAACCTTCTGGATCTGGTTGTGTCAGGATTCCCTTTACAGTAGCAGATGGAACATGTGAAATTATATGTGAATGTAGAATATACACTCTGAAATCCTTCAGTGCTTTGACTAAGGCATAAGATTGTTTTTCCATAATGTCATATTTCAATTCTCCATCCCTTAACATTTTGCTAAAAAACACTATGGGCTGTTCCAAATTCTCGTCATTTTTCTGTAAGAGAACTGCAACTATAGTATATTCTGAAGCATATGAAAATACTGAGAAGTCTTTGGTAAAATCTGGGCTCACCAGTGAAAGGAGCCTCTGATATTGCTTTTTTGATTTCCCAAAAGGAATTTCTAGCTTCAGCATTCCATTTTATCTCATGACCTTTCTTCAACATATTGGTGATATTCATTAAGATCTCAGCAAAACTTGGCACAAACCTTCTCAAGACATTTACCTGCCCCAAGAATGACTGTATCTCTTTTTTTCTCCTGGGTTCACCCACTTTCAAAATTGCACTCACCCTCTCAGGATCAATTTTTATTCCATCTTTTGATATTCTATGTCCCAACAACCTTCCTTCTTCCAAAGCAAAATTGGACTTCTTTAGGTTCAACATTGGACTGAAATTCCTACATTTCTTGAACACTTTCTCCAGATGAGACAGATGCTCTCTGTCAGAATTTGAGTAGACCATGATATCATCCATATAGATTACTACAAAATTCCAAATTTCCCCTGCAAAAGCGATGTCCATAGCTCGCTGGAAAGTGGCCCCTGCATTCATCAAACCAAAAGGCATATTTGCATACATAAAGGTGCCCCAAGGTGTAGTAAAGGCATTTTTCTCTTGATCTTCAGGTAATACCTTGATCTGATTATACCCGAAAAAACCATCCAACATTGAAATTCTTTTGGCTCCCACCACTTGCTGCAGTATATGATCCATCTTGGGTAGAGGATAGTTATCTTTCATGGAAACTTTATTCAAATTGTGGAAATCTATGCACAATATTATCTCTCCTTTATTTTTCCTGACTGGAACCAAGTTTGCAACCCATTTGAAAACCTCAATGTTACAATGATCTTGGCATCAAATAGCTTCTTGATTTCTTTCTCAATAATAGGCAGCATCTTGGGGTTTATTCTTCTAAGATTCTGTTTAAAAGGTTTCTCCCCAGGCTTTATAGGAATTGTATGTTGTATGATAGAGGTATCATACTCTTTGAGATCCTCATAACTCCAAGCAAAGACATTTGTATATTTTTTCACTAATTTCACATACTCTTCTTTTTCTTTTTCAGGTAATTTCTTGGACAACTTTACAATCTTAGGATTTTCTTTGGTACCAATATTCTTGTCTTTGATAGCATTATCAACAGGCTTCACCTTTGGATTTTTAGCCACATCATTCTGATCAAAAAGATTTTCTAAAGGGATTAGTCCTCTTGGTATGAAATTGTTTTTCAACTGGATGATATCCTTAACTCCTAAGGTCCCCTTCAATTTTTTAGTGCTATTCCCTTCCTCCTCAAGTTATTCATCATCTTGAATAATCTCATCATTGTCATTCTTGGTGTCAATAGGAGTATTCACAAATTCTTCCGAAAGTTCCAGGAATATCCTGATCTGCATATCATCTTCGAACACCTGCCAATATTTAGAGTTATCAGGAATAGATGGTCTATTCACAATTTCCACCTGGTATTCCCTTTGACCAGCAACAGGGGTTTCAAATTTCCCAGTAGCCACAGCTAAAGAATCAGCTACCAAATTTTCATGTCTAGGAATCACCTGAATTGTATGCTCCGTAAAGAAGTTACCAAGCATATCCCACACTTCATTTCTATAAGCCCTCATCCGAGGATGCCTGGTTTGATAGATTTAATTTATTTGTTTTATCACCAACTCAGAATCTCCTAAGATCCTTATTTTTGAGCTCCTAATTCTTTCAAAGCATGTAATCCCAATAATAGAGCTTCATATTATGCCACATTATTTGTACATTCAAATGTTAGTTTGTATGACAAGGATTTGAAATCCCGAATAGGCGAAATTATGTACACACCGGCTCCAACACCTACTTTCGCTGCAGACCCATCAAAGTACATAATCCACTGGCCTTCTCTTTTTTGCTTCGTTTCCAAATCATCATGTTCTATTACTTCCTTTTCCTTATTATCCTCAGACTTCTTCTGCAAAGCCTCTTCTACATCATGTGGAACAACATCATTGAAGAAAATGGAGGACCCTAAATTAGTATCGATAGCATAAATGTGATGAATTTCAGGTTTATCCTGACTGCTTACTATGTATGGAGTTCTCTTTTCACTATATAATCTTATGTTCACATCTCAAATAGGAATCATGACATATGACATATCCATCTGCAAACTGCCTTTCAATTTGGAAGTCCAGGACCTTGATAGCAATACCCTGAACTTTGGTGGGATATCTGCCACTACCACATCCATAACTATAGTTTTAGAAGGCAATTTGTTTAGGGTTACCACCATGTCTTTAATCAATCCAAGGCATTTTACTCTTTTAGAATCAAAAGAATACAAATCTTTATAAGGTCTTGTTACCTCCAATCCCAGACTTTCTACCACTCCCTTAGGCATTAATTTATGTGATGCCCCTGAGTCCAGCATAGCATTATGGACCACTTTATCATGCACATTTAGACTTAAATAGAAAGGAGGAACTTCTTCCCCTTCTAAATTTTCAACTTTTGATCCAAATGAAATAGCAGGATTATCACCATTCAGTTCTAAAATGTCATACTGCCATTCCCCTTGATTTTTGACCATTTTTTTGATAGTATCCCTGTATTCAGTGTTTCTCAATAACTCATTAAACGGAACAGAGATCTTTAGCTTTGAAAGTTCATTTTGTAAATTAAAACCAGAACTAATTCTTTCCACATCAACCGGAGTCGCATGTTTTGTTATTTTATCCTTTTGTACACCATTTTCAACCTCTTTATTTACAAAAGAGTCTTTTTGTAGTTCTTTTCCCTTTTCTACATTCAAAGAACTAGTAGAAGGCTGATTTGGATTCACCTTCCCTTTATTTATGAGGACATCCTTGTTCCTCAACCGGATTTTCCTCTACACATCATCCATAGCATGTAAATAACCCCTTTGATACAACTCATTCTCCCTTTCAAATTCTTCATTTCCTCCCTCTTGCTCGAACAGGTTATGCTCCTCTTCAGTAAGATAGATCTATGAATATTTCTCTCCAAAAAGGTGAATCTCATTTTCAGCTGGATCTTCTTCATCAGCCACATAATTTTTAGGAAAAGGTGGATGAATTGGTTGTTCCTCCTGATTTCTTGGATTCCTCATGTCTCTCTGCCGGTTTTTTTGGGGGGTAGGAGGATTCGGTCTTCTAAAATTAGGATTCCTAATTTGAGGCTCAGCTTGTTCTCTATTGAATCCTCTATTATCCATATTTAATCTATCCATCAACTTTTCCATGGTTTTCAACATCATTTCAAATTTGACATCATTAGAAGAAGAAGTAGTAGAAGGCAAATTTTCTTCCTTCTTTCTTCTATCAATATCCCTATGTTTCATCTTTCCACTCACCATCATGTTTGCTTCTACTTCCAGAGAATCTGTAAACATGGTAGCAAGAGTTTCTAATTTTATTTCCCTTAATGAAAATGAAAATTCATTATCAAAAGCTCCAGCATAGTGCAATTTTGCTGCGGCTGCAGAAGGTTTTATATCCTCCGGGATGGAATTGTAAACCCTCATAAATCTGCTGGAGAATTCATGAACAGATTCGAAACCTCCTTTTTTGAGACTGTTATACTGAGATAAAAGTTGTAAAGGGTTCTATTTATCATCCCATCTATCTAAAAATGCATTATGAAAGGCTTGAAAAATCACTATAGACCCATTTGGCAGATCTTTAAACCACTTCTTTGCTTCACCTGACAAACTCTGGGCAAATAACCGCATTTTGACATCTGGGAAATCAACTTCTTCCAATTCAATGAAATATTCAAACTTGGCCACATGCTGTTTTGTGGTTATGTCACCTTCTCCATCAAACAAGGAAATTCTTTGTGAATAATTTAGAGGAAGATCATGTAACACAGCAGGAAAACATAGGGGAGCAAATTTGGCTACCATTTGTCTAGGTGGATTCACAGGGACTGAAGAGGTTTGAGTATTCTGAGAGGTAAATGTTTCAGCCTTTGTGGTTTGTTGCAAATCTCTCCAAAGGGAATCCAACAAGTAAGATTCTAACCTATGGGGATTAAACTCAGTATTCTTAAGGTCAGACTCAGATTTGGTTTTCAACATATTTTTTCCAACGTTAACTTCCCATTTTGGATCAATATGAGAATCTTGAGATGATGATGCACCAAACAAAGGAAAATATAGATTTTCTTTATTTTTTCTTTTAAATAGATTTTCTGGGTCTTCAAAACTTCTCAAGACTTCGGTATCAGAGTTACCTCGCATGTGCCTTCTCGAAGCCAGAATGACTCCTTAATTTTTGAACAAGCTTCACAATGGAGTAGCCAGGGCCAATATACAACCTCTTATGCTGATAAAATTCCTATTTTCCCACAGAAATATTTCTTCAAACTTTGTCGTTCTCCCAAGGAAGATATGCACTTTCATTCCCCAGCAATGGTGCCAGTTTGTTAGCACTCAGAATGTACCCAAGGTTGTGAAAGGTAAATCCCAAGGTAACAACAAAACCACTTTTAGAAAGAAACTGGCTTTTCTTTCCAGAGAGGGATCTCTCAGATATAGTTTTAACAAGGCCATAAATATATGTCAATACTCAAAGATTATAAAGATGGTTGAAACAAATACATAGAACCATTGGGCATGGAGTCCCATATAGATAAAAATATCACAAAACCGCATGTTTAGGAATTTATCAAAGGCAAGGTAACCATTTAATCACAGTCATTCATTGATTCATTTGTAAAAGAAGAAAAGAGAACAGTCCATCAATACAGAGCATTATATGACGAATTCTATATCGACTTTAGTAGAAGGATTTATAAAATATTTGAAACAATGATCAAAGCACGTCCAGCATGAGTTTTAATCATTCAAAGCTATATTTCAAACATGAAGGAGACATAATGGAGTGTAAAACTGCAAAAAACAATCACAAAGAAAGAGAGCCACAGACAGTAATATAAATGACGCATGAATCTCTGACAATTCATTCACATTCAACTTTGTTCTTCAAAAATATATGTTTTCCAAAACTCTCAACAACAGGACAGGTTCTAACGCCCATCTCATAAAATAGATGCAAATATATACATAAAATAATTTGATCTTCCAAGAAGATTCATAACTGAATGATCGGCTTAATTAAATTCTTGTAACTGAATTCCTAACTCTTAGGAATAAACTACAGCTTCAATCCTAACAAATAATTAAGCTAAAATCAACTTGATAACATGTCTTTGTCTAGTCATCTCCTTGGCGCGTAACACTTGTCTTTATGAATGAAGGATGTACCTTGTCTTCCAGAACCTTTCCATGGACTTCCATTGCTCCGAGCTTGGTGTATCACATTCCATCATTTCTTGAATGGCCACTTCCAGCTCCATGTACACTTCATATGACACCTTGGGCAATCCTTTTCTGACAAGTAGGAACTTTTGTAAAATCTCGAAATATTATGTCAATTTATCCACAATAGTTTTCCCTGTTAGGCCCTTTTCCAAATCATCAAATTTGGAGTGGTCCATGTGGCTCTGAACTAACAAGATGTGATAGTGCTCCTGAGAAAACATCCATCCCTCCTCATCCCAAAAGGAAGGCAGGCCGTCCTCAAATAGCTCCTTGAAAACCTGCTTGAAGTTATTAACCTGTAAAACCATTTCATTAGCTCTGTCTTGGACCATTTTCATTAAATGATGCTTGTGGATAAATTTTTTAGCCCATAATACTATTGATATCCTGTCCTTTATTCCCATGTCATGTAATTTCTAATATGTCAATGAATTTAAAAAATTCAATGCGTTCGGGGCTGTGGTAAGGGGCCTTTTTTCCATGTGTTCATTAATTAACTTTAGTCTTTGGTGGGCCAAGTTGATCAAAATGCATAGATCATCAATATAGTTCAGACGGTGTCAGAATTTGGTAATATCTACAGACAAGGTGTACCAGATGATGTGCTTTGTCCCTTGGAGAGGACCTTTCCTGATGCTTTTATCTTTAATTTCATTGAATTTCTTCTGCAGCTGATTCTTCTCTTGCAGTATTTTATTTTTATTTTCATTTACTTTGGCCAATTCAGACTTGATCTTTTCATTCTCTGCTTTTAATTCTTTTATTTATTCCTCTTTTAAGCTGACCTGGGACATAGGTATTGACAAGTCATCTGCAGAGAAATCATTCAATGGTTTGTCAATATTCGCAATAGATAATTCTTCATCAATAGGTGTCTGACTCATCAACTCCTCCATGATCTCCTTTTCCTCATTCTGGTCCTTTTTCAGCAAAGAAATTTGAGATATCAGTTCATTCCTCTCGTCCTCCCATCGTTATTTTTCTTCTTGCATCTTGACAGCTTTTCCTTTATGTTCCATCATCTCTTGCTGCACCTTATCTTTCTCTTCTTGTAGGACCAATAACTTGGAATACTGAACATGTTCGGTGCCCGGGATCTTCAATTTTTTCTTTAAAACTTGGAGCGCATTGTTCTTTTCTTCTAGCATTCTTTTGACTGCCTGGGTGTTATCTTTCTCATTACCTGAACTGACAATATATTCTTGTAGTTTATTAATCTAAATGGTGTTGGCCTTATTTTCAATTCTTTCATGCTTCAATTGAATTTCTAATTTATCTACCAAAATTTGTAATTTGTTTACTCTCATCATAGCTTGTAAAAGGTCTGAATAAATGATGTCACTAGTTTGCTTGTGGAGCTGTATCTTGTCCGGTACACTGATTTTATCCAATCGAATTTCCATCTCAGACATCTTTTTGTCATTCACCATGGCTAACTTGAAGGTATTTCTTTCGGCATCTCTGGCAGAGACCAGAGAAGTTTTTGGATTGTTTAAATTTCTTAGTCGCGGAAGCAAACTTCTTGTCTCTTCCAGAGACTGTTTTCTTTTCTCCATATAACTAGCCTTGATCTCCTCTTTTGACTTAAAAGTTGAACTTGACTCTAAACCATCTACACTTTTAAATGAAAACTAATTTATTTGTACAGGCTTTGTTGGGACCAGGGAAACTTTCTTGAAATCATCAAAAATTTCTTCACTTGAAATTCCACCACCTTGAGACAGCTTTCCTTTTTTATGTGATCCGTCTTCATCTAGTCCCATGCTCTTGACCTCAGAAAGACTTCTTTTGATTACAATACTACTTGTGTCTTCGTCAGACCTGGGAATCTCTCTAAACTGCAACAAATTGGTTGTTTCAGCCAAACCTTCAATGGACTGGTGATCAAACGGATTGTTCTTGTTGGCCTGTTTCCTCAAGGAGATTACACGGTGGGGACCATAATTTATCTTTGGTTCCTTTTTGAATTCCATGCCTACCAATAACTTCTCAATAAACACCAATTCGCCTTTACTTTTAAAAATGAAAGAGCCAACCTTGAGGGGGAATTTAATATTCGAAGACTTTTTAAAAGCTCCAAAATTCTCTTCCTCAGAGTGCAACCTATGCCTCATGAATTCCAAAGAAAAATTTAACGGGGTCAGAAAAGCGGGTAGCTTATAAGGCTTCCTGATAAATCCATATAATCTTAAAACAGTGGAATCTTTGTGCAAGAACCAATCTCCAACTCGGTCCTCGGGTGAGGACTACATTAGACATTTCATCTCATCTAGTACACGGGGCAATTCTTCATCGAACAACATTTTATACATCTCATACATGATCGAATTGGAGAATTAAACATACTGATTTGCTTGGACAAATCAGAGGAGAAAATAGTACTCAAAAATTGTAACTTAGTGACATTTGAACATAACAACATGTTCAACAGGTAAGTCTGAAATTTAAAGAACCTGACTTTTGGAAATTCACTTAGCTGAAGATGAATTGCTTCCGCTAAGTACTCATCTAGACTAAATACTGGAACCGATTGGGATTCAGAACCTAAGGAACTTATTTTCAATAAAAAAATAAGGATGACATCACTCACGCGACAATCATCATCAAGACCAAATATTTGATAGACCAGAGATACCACTAATTGAACTTCACTTTTAAAAATATGCACAGGGTAAGGTAAGAAAAAACCATCTAAAGATTGACCTTCTTTCAAAATATTAGATAGGAATTGGCAACGGATTTTAGTTTCACATTTCTTGAACAATTCAGCAAGGATTAACTCATTCATAGGTTCACGTTGGTCAGGGTAACTGTCAGGAAAATTGAGATTTTAGCGGATAACTTTGGCACTGATTTTACAGAGGATTCGAGATGTAGAGTGGCTTACAATCGTTCTCTGAGACGGGGAGTAATTCACAACACACCATTCCACAAATTTTGGAAAATGGAGGGTTTGTTCAATGGAAAAATAGTACAAAAAGGATTTACAAACATTGAGGACATCATTTCCTTGTGATTTATAGTGCCATAACCTTTCCTTACTTACTAAAACGCTTCCTATAAACAAAAAGGGGTCGCACATGCCTCTGTCTCTATCCACTAAATAATATTCCCTGTCATCTACAACATGACCAGACCCTTGCAATTCCTTTCCGTGGTCCATAATCTAGTTGACAATAGCAATTCATATGGACGAATTATAGGTGTTTAAGCCTCGCCCGTTAAATGTAGCGGCGTGTGCTTGACACTGACAATCAAAGGTTGACGAAGCTGCAGGTATTTTTCACCCGTCCGGTGCCAATAAAATAACCACAATACAAGTCAACTTCCCTTTTATAGGAACCCACTCTGGAACATTCCTTTGGCGGTTTCCACTAAACCACTTTTGTCTCCGGATTGAACCACAATTTTCCACGTGGACAATGGTTTATATTCTGCAACCGCTCTTCACTTTTATCTGCCATGCACTTTCCCGCTCTGGATCCATTCATGACCATTGATCTATTCCACCTTTAATTTTCAACCATTGGATCAAACGCCATGTACCTCATTCCACCGAGCGTCCAGATCGTATCCATCGTGCAAGTTACCACTCTGGAATCATCCTCAACCATCGATGTGATCTACCTTTATTTTTCTACCATTAGATCAGGTGGTACGTATCTAATTCCGCGAAGCGTCATGGTTTTATCTACCGCACATGTTTACAAAGTGGAGCTTATACAAACCGTGGATCTCATCCAGATGGATCAATGACCGTTGATCCATACATCACATTAATCGCCAGCATACGCTTATTCTCCTCGCATCTTTGAAGGGAGGACACATTATAGGCCATTGATCTTCTCCTTTCCACTTCACACCGTAGGATCTTTTGATAATTCCTTGCTTTTTGCATCTTGTGATATCCTCATACCATAAAACTTAACCAAAGTATTATGAATCACCATTATTTTCCCCTCACCATGGTCTTTTTGCTCTCTACTAAATAATGGTGTTAACACTCCCCAAACCCATAACCCTCCAAACTCCCCTAACACCCTCACTCCTCATCCCCATATCCCTAACCTATTTTACTCTCTATCTCTACTACTCCACTTACACTTAAAACCCACCACTTTCTCTCTCTCCCAACCCACTAACACCTACCCTCTCTCACCCTTTCTCTCTCTACACCTAAGTCCCGTCTCTCTCCTTAAACCCCCCTCTATCTTTCTTTCTTTGTCCTAATCCTACCACTAAGCAATACACCTCCCTCCCTCTCTCTCAATCTCCTTGTACCTACTCCACACCCCCACAATCCTCAAATATACCCTTCTTCTCTCTAATAAAAATACTCATCCCCAAAATCCCAAGCCTCCTACTATATATATATTTATCTCTCCAACCCGTATCCTTCTTGATACCCTAAATAATTGCTCCCTCTTTCTCCACCCCATACTAACCCACCTACTTCTAACCACCACTTCTTTCTCTGCCCCCTCCCCCTAACACTTCCTCATTATCTCTCTCTTTTTAAAACCGTCATCCCCATACTCTGATGCCTAGAAATAACTCATATTCTCCCTCTCTCTCTCTCACCCCTACTAATCTATTATATGTCTCTCTCTCTCATGTACTCCTCCACATACCGATAACATCCACTCCTTTCTCACTCCTCCTAACACCCACCTTCTCCCCCTCCCTCTTTCTTTCTCTACCCTTAACCATAGCATCTCTCTTTACCTAACCCATTCTCTTTATATCTCAATCTCAATCTCTCTCTCTCTCTCTCTCTATGTTTTTAATAATACCCCCTACTAGTAACCATCCCTCCACCTATCTCTCTTCCTACCCCCCACCCACCTATTATAAATGCCTTCTCTCTAAATTCAATACTCCTCCTTAAACCCATAACCCTAAATATATCTAACTCTTTCTCTCCCATAACTCATCTATGAACCCCTAAAACTCTTGATTTATATATATTTGTCCCCAACCCCTCTTATCTCCCTACCCATAGTAACTCCCCTTGAATCTCAATATTTCTCTCTTTCTATCAACCACCTACTCCTCCACCTACCCATAAACCTTACCCCTCTCTCTCCCCTTGTGCTCTCTAACTTGAATACTCCTTCATAAACCCATAACCCTCATGATATCTAACTCTTTGTCTCCTATAAGTCATCCATGAACCCTTAACACTCTTGATTTATATCTCTCTCCCTAACTCCCCTTATCTCCATACCCATAGTAACCCCCCCTCGGATCTCAATCTCTTCCTCTCTCTCTTTCTATCAACCACCTACTCCTCCACCTACCCATAAACCCCATCAGCATCTCTCCCATTGTACTCCATGACACCTCCCCACTCTCTCTTGAATACACACACCCACCACAAAGCTCCTATTTCTCTCTCCCCTCCTCCCTTTAACCCTTAGTAACTCTCTCTCTCTCTCTCTCTCTCTCTCTCTCTCTCTCTCCTCTAATCCATCTATCCTTAAAACCCCACCCATTTCTCTCTTAATTAACCCACTAACACACAACTTATCTATGATTTCTTATATTCCCTAATCCTCCACCTACCCCTTTCTCTCTCCCTCAACACCCTATCACCCACAATCTCTCTCTCTCTCTCTCTCTCTCTCTCTCTCTCTCTCTCTCTCTCTCTCTTCCTAATCCCTATGTCAATCTATAACACCCTCCTTTGTCTATCCTACTCCCCCTAACAATTACCATTCTCTCTCTCTCTCTCTATGTCTTATAATCCCTTACCTCACTATCACTAATCACCTTCCCACTTGTTATTCAATCTCACTATTAACCCAAAAAATCCCTCACTCAGCGCTACATGGCCTACACCACCCAAGGACACCCATACATGAAACCATTTGACCCCCACACTCTCAAGAAGGCTTAAAAACCCATAATAAGAGCCTAAATAGCTCTAATAGGGGCTAAAGCCTCCAAAAAGGGGCTAAAACCCCTCAAAGGAGCCTAAAACCCTAAAAAGAGCTAAATATTGAGTGAAAGGGGATAAAATCCCAAAAAAGGGGCTAAAGCCCTAACTAAAGGCTTAGAACCCTGAAAAAGCTATAAATAGAGGGGTGGGGGGCACTCTTAAAATATTCCTCCCTTGCATACTATGATGCTACTCAAATGGAGGCCTTGAGACCATTTGCCTCTCAAGCCATTCACACTCCCTCTCATCCATCCTCCCATTGAGCCATAGCTCCCCCATTCTCAAGAGAGAGGTGCTTCTCCAAGATAGGGCATGGTGGCTCATTTCCACCAATAGGTATAAGGTTTTTTCAATGTCATTTTCATTCTAGTTTTTCTAAATTAGTTTACTTGCAGATTCATTTTATGTTTTAACAAGTTGTATGCAGGGTTCTGGAGTCTAACCTTGTGTGCAGGGTTTCCATTTCTTTCTTTTATGTTCTCTTTGCTTAATTTCTATTTTGTTTTTCTTGCATTACCATCAGGAACCCTACCCTTCTATCTTGTATATAAAAGGTAGCCATTCATGCCCTGTATTAAGGGAGAAATCCCTGCTACACTCACCCGACCATAAATCCCCCTCCCTTCTCTCTTAGTTCCCTCCTCCACACCACCCCCCTCTCTACTAATACTAATAACCACCTCCCTTTCTCTATCTCTCTCTCACCCTCACACACACACACACCCTAATATATCTCTCTACTCATAACCCCCCTTTCTCTATCCATAACACCTTTCATACTCCCGATGCCCCTAACCCCATTCTCTGCCATCTAATAATCCTCCCTAATACCATCTCTCCCTCTCTCTCTCTCTCTCTCTCGAATACCCCAGATCCACCCACTCCTAAAGTATACCCCATTCTCTCTAACATCCATAATAATTTCTTGAAACCATAATCGTAATGATCCCTAACTATTTATCTACCCAAAGCCCCCTTAATCAACCCCATCATCATCTCTCTCTCTCTCTCAACCCCATATTCCTCCACATACTCATAAATTAACTCATCCCCACAAAATCAATTATCCTATTGATATCTACATATTTTTCTTCCAAAACCCTGTCCTCCTCCTATCCTTAATTTACCCCTCCCCCCTTAGCTCTCTCTCTCCCTCTCCCTCTCTCTCTCTCTCACTCTCCTACACATATCCTTAATACAAACTTATTTCTCTTTTCTCAAACCACTTTACATGTGACATAACTAACTAACTAACTATATATATATACTCCTAACCCTACCCTCTCCTCAACATGTATCTCTCTCGCCCCCTCTCTTACTCTATCCCTATTCTCACTCTCTCCCCCCCCCCTCTCTCTCAAACACACTGATCCTCAGCATTCCCCTAACCCTCACCCCCCTCTTTCTCACACACACACACTTACACATACTCACTTCCATACTCCCACCACTACCATAAACTTTCCTACTCCTCTTTCTTTCTCCAATATTCCTCCCAATCCTTACTAACCTCCTCTCTCTCTCTCTCTCTCTCTCTCTTATACACCACCTATCCCTAAACCCTGCCCATCTCTCCCCCCCAAAACCCCCTCAAACATTTCTTCTCTTTGTCCCTCTCTTTCTTCCCATAATCCCCCCCCTCTCTCTTTCTATATATATATCACTAACCTCACCTACTCTCTCTCTCTCTCTCCTTGTAGTGCAAAGAACCTTCTGCTTCTACTATGAATTTATCTCTTATTATCCATAATCCCTCCTTCTCTCTATGTTTCTACTAATCCCACTAACTAACAACCTACCATCTCTTATCGTGTATGCTCCAACCGCCCTGTCCATGCCTCTCTCCTTCTACCTACCTATAAATATATATCACCCTATGCCACACCCACCCACTCCTCAAGTATACCCACCTTCTCTCTAACTGCACTCATCCTCACCAAACACATAACCCTATTAATATCTAACTCTCTCTCTCTCTCTCTCTCTCTCTCTCAAAGCCCTACA